>PVIR01000273.1:0-206777 GCA_004026965.1 Petromus typicus
AAGCTGGCCTGTCATTCAGTGTCAGGGAAGCAGGAGAAGCCCACCTACCCAATGATGGAGCACTGCATCGGAAACACAAAAGGAGTAGGTGAAATTCCCGAGGGCTTCAGGACCTTCCACCAGAGTGGGGCTTGGGAACCCCTGTACCCCAAGGGGCACCCCAGGGCCAGAAAAGTGAGACCTTGGGGGCCACAGAAGCCTCTGTGGTCCAGATTGGCCCCTCCATCCTCACCACCTGGGCAGCTGCCAGAGAGAATCCCACCCGGCCCCCAGGCGCCACACCCCACAGCAGACTAGCAGCCGGGAGCCAGGAGCTGTGGTGGCCAGGGTGGCAGAGTGGCCTCCGGGGCCAGGGCAGGTCAGTGCTGCTGCAGTCACAGACTGGGACCACAGGGCTGAGGCTGAGGCCGTGCCCGCAGCCCCCCGAGCTGTGGAGGCTGGCCAGGAAGCTCGGCCATTTGCTGGGGACATCTCACGGGGACAAACACACCTTCTGGATGCAGGTTTGCTGCCCACGAGGCTTCAGCCAGTGCCTCCTTTATGCCCCCAGCATCCTGCTGGGCTGGAAGCCACTTTCACCGGGGCAGGCAGATGGGCCTGTGACCAAGGAGTCCCAGGCATCTGCCATCCCAGGGCCACATGAGCAGTGAGGCCCCAGGAAGCATGGAGACCCCTTGAGGGGATCAGTGGGGGACACCCCAACCTCCAGACTGCCAGGGACCCCTCCAACTCCAGGAGCCACCTCACCTGGGCCCATGCCATTCCCAGGGCAGCTAAGGCCAAGAGGGAGATCAGGTGGGACCGAGGCCTGCCCACTTGGCAACGGGGACTCAGACCTGCCCACAACACGAACAGACTGTGACCGGAACCAGTGGTGGGCAAGAGGGTGGCTTTGAGGCCAGGAGTCCAGGACTGGAGTGGGAGCCTGAACTGGGGGGTTGACACTGGAGTCAGCATGGCATAGAGTCTGTGAATGTCCAGCTTGCCCCCACAGTGAGGCCTGGCCTATTAAAGAAAAGAAAGAATATAGCTGGGCGTGGTGCCACGTTAGCAATCCTAGGACTCTGGGAGGCTGAAGCAGGAAGATGGCCCAGTCTGGACACCTCATTGTCTTAGCCAGCTCCTGTCTAAAGATGGAAGGGGCTGAGGATGTAGTTCGGTTAGTGCACTGGTCCTGGGTTCAGTCCCCAGAGCCCAGTGCCACACAGACACGCACATAGGGCAGACTCCCTCCTGCCACTCCAGTGAGGCTCCACAGAGCCACAGTCGAGGCCAAGACCAGCCTGGCCACCCTCTACGCAGCAGTGAAGGTCGGCCCGGCTCCAGTCTCTAGGGCCTCAGCCTCACTCCCCAGGGCCCCAGGGCCGCGAGGATTGGGGGGCATTTTCACCCAGGACAAAGCCAGCAGGTCCTTTCTGAGTTGCGGGACAGCTGACTAGACTTCTGCAGAGGACTGCGGGGCTCCGGCCTCTGGCCTGGGGCGAGGCAGGCACTGGCTCGTGCTGACTTTCACCTCAGGAAGACAGCGCCAGGACGAGCGGTGGGTGAAATCTGGGGGCGGCACGAAGGGGACCCAGAGCAACCAACAGCTTCCTGGGGGACCCCAGGGCAGAGGAAGGAGGCCCCTGGGGGCAGGGGCAGATTTGTAGCTGGGAGGAGCTTCTCCAAAAGCCCCGTGCCCCTGGTCATCCATGGACAGCAGCTGGTCTAGCCCCCAGCCCTCCCAGCATCCTCTGCCAAGTCTGGATCCCCCAGGGACGCTCCAGCGTTGAACTCTGCCCTTCCTAAGGTAAAGCCTTAGCTCTCAGCACCCGCAGGGTGTGCCCTCCAGTGCTGTGCCCCTCTGTGGCCCTGGCCAGGACTCAGCAAGCAGATGTGCCCCTCTGGTCTGCCTGCTGAGTGCCCAGCATGAGGCTGGCAATAGTGTTTGGGGCCAGGGGCTGGGTAGGTGGCACTGTAGGGCAGTCTGACTTCCAAGAGAGCAGCCCAGAGGCCATGCGGTGGCACCCTCAGTGTTCTGTGAGGCTTGGGCACAGCAGGTGGCACACAGGCCTGAGTACTGTTCAGAGGCCCTGCTTATACCCAGTGAGCAATCACAGGAGAGGCCAGAGGTGGTGCTGGGAGGCAAGAACCCCAGGGATCCCCCACCCCTACCCTGGTCTCCATTCCAAGCCAGAAAACCAGGTCTTACCCCACAGCCTGGTGGCTCCAGGGGCCCCTGGGCTCCCTCCTGCCTTGATGGCCACAGATGAATCCATCTCAGGGAATCCCTGGCTGCCTGTTCAGAGCTAAGGAGGGACAAGTAGTCCTGGGTGGCCAGAGGAACGGGGCAGATGAGACTATGAGCACATGGTCTCTTTAGAAGGAAGGTCTTCGAAGGCATGACAAGAATCATAAGGTTGGCGAGGCACGGTGGCAGGTGGCTACAATCCCAGCACTCAGGAGGCTGAGGCAGGAGGACTGCCATGTTTGCAGCTAGCTTGGGAGACATAATGAGACCTTGTCTCAAAAATCCAAGAGAGAGAGAGAGAGCCGGAAGAACCACAAAACCACCCTCGGTTAGCTCAGTCTGGAATGCCAAGACGTGAGTCCTTGTAAGAGACGAAGGGAGACGTGGGGTAGAAGCTGGCCTGATGAGGAGACACGCTGGCCGCAGCAGCCCGAGACCATGGACCTCTGCTCGCAGATGGCGAGGCCACGCCTTGTCCTGCGTGTGGCACCCCATTGTGGGCCTCCCGGCAGCCCGGGTGGGGACAGCGGGGGACAGGAACTGAGCCTGGGCCCTGGTCCCCCACATCCCAGAGGGGATCCAACAGGACGGAAGCCTCTGCTTCCAGTGGGTGCCATGCGGGGCCTGCACAGCCAGGATGGCAGCCCGACTTTCAGGGTGACAGAGTCCCTTTGCCACCCTACCAAGGCTGGGGTGCGGTGCTGGACCTGCCCTCAGAGCAGCGCCATGGAGACTCTGGGCCTGTGTGTCTCTGCATATGCCCTCTATGTGCCAGACCCAGGGGCACAGATGGCAGCAGCAGGCTGAGACCTCTTCCGGTGCCCTGCCCACTCCATAGGCCTGGGGCAAGGCCCGGGTGACGGAGCCTGCAGCTGCCAGCGCGTGGCCCAGGAATGCTGTTGGCCAGGTGTCCCGTGCCGTAGGTGGCGTCCAGCCATTTCCTGGTACAAGTGTCATCCTCAGGGTGACGCTCAAGGCCTCAGGGCAGGGACAGACCCTCCCTTCCCCCAGCAGCCTCCCCCCTGTGGACAGGAAATAGCGGCGTGACATAGTGAGGGGGCTGGGGCAGCAAAGTGGACAGACTGTCTGTGGGAGAACGGGCCTCCCAGGTTCACGGGGGGTCGGGAGTGGTGGGGAAGCTGCGTGACTCGGGTGTGCACTCACAGACACGTGGTGTGTGTGTATACACACGTGTGTGGGTGTGTCTCCACTCCCAGGCTGCCTCTTCCTTCCCTGTCTGGAGTCCTGGCAGAGCCGGCGGGAGGCCATCGGCATAGGTTGGGCCTGGTCTCCGCTGGAGAAGGGTCCCTGCTTCGGACATTCCTTCTCCCCCGGCTCTGCCACCCCCCAGGGGCCATGGGCCTCTGAGCTGGCCTGCCTTCGGCTGCCATCCTTGGCCAACTTGACCATGTGCCCACCTTCCCTGAGCCCAGGCCTCCTCACTCCCTGGGGGCTTGGCCAAGGGCCCCGAAGCCACCCCAGGTCACAGCCCAGCCCAGGACAGCAGGTCCAGGGTAGGTGACAGTCAGGGTCAGGAAGCAGAGCCTGGGCTTCCGCCAGGTGAGCGAGTCACTGCTTCCTCATCTGTCAAGCCCGGCCATGTGGCCCCAGCCCATGGGCCGGGTGATCACCAGCAGGGCTGCGGGAGGTGGCCGCAGGTGGGGTGGCCAGTGTTGACCTCCGCAGAGCTAGGTGTGCCCCGAGATGATGCCAGCCTCTAGGTGCTCGGAACGCCTGGCTTGGGCGGCTCCCCTGCACACCTGACACAGGCCTGACTATCTCCTCACTCAGAGGCTCCTCTGAGAACCAGGCCTGGCGAGATGGAGGGGTGGTGCTTGTGACCCCCAGGGAGCTCTGCCAGCTGAGGGCCACACCCCACAGGAGCAGAAGGAGCAGCCAGGTGCCTGGGCAGCCAGGCCCGGTCCCCACGGCCGGGACAGGGGACAGCAGTCAGAAGCTGGGCGAAGCGGGTGGAGCTGGAGTCCAGGGACCACCCAGCCCGTCACCCAGGGACTCCTCGTGCAGGTGGGCCGGGCACGTCGAGCCTGCACCAGGTGTCCTTGCCATGCTCCATCCTGGGTATTTCCTCTGTGCACGCAGTGCCAAGATGACAGCCCCATCTGGGCACGAGCTCCCACCTCCCTACTCTTCAGGGACTGCAGGGGCTTCTGAGCAGGTGTGGTCCTCAGCAGCACATAGCAGGGCCCAGGGCAGCGGCCGCCAGGACAGCAGTATCCTGCGGGGACAAGGGAGGTGGCCTGCAGCCCGAAGCCCACTGTCCTTGGCCTGCCCTGGGACTCAGCTGCTGGCTGCCACCGCCAGTGCTGTGGAGCCGCGGGGGCGGCCGGCGGGCTGAGGCTGGTGCTCCCATGGTCCTGGACAGATGGTTCCCATTGTCGGCGGCCACTCTTCCCGGGCGGGGCAAAGCAGCCCAGGGCCCACAGTCCCTCTTTATCTCCAATTTATTTTGTTACCGTTTTGCTTGCCGCCGGGCTGCGCCTCCTGAGGCCTGGCTCCCCTCGGTGGCCTTGGGCTGGTGGCTCCCGTGGGTCCACAGCGGGGAGGAGCTGGGAGGAATGCAGCCTCTTCCCTTGCCAGCTTGTTCGTCCCTATCTTACCACAGGTCACGGCCACTGTCCGGGGGATGGGCCTCTGATGGCACCAGGAGGAGGAGGAGGGCTGGACGGAGCCAGAGCGGGGCGGATATCGCAGAGGAGGACACGCTGTGCTCGGGGTGTGGGGCCTGGGGGGCAGAGGCTGCCATCCACCTCTCGGAGCACTGAGACCTAGCAGGAGACCAAGGTTGGAGGGGCGTGAGATCCTGAGTGTGGTCTTCAGGGGCTAGTGCAGGCCAAGCTCTCCTCTGCCACCCATCAGGCCCCACGCTCTGCAGAAGCAAGCACCCCACGGCTCACACCCCCTGCAGGGGTGGGCAAGAGAAGAAGAAGGGGGACATGGGCAGGGGGGGCACCTCCTGCAGGAGCTGAGGTACAGGTGGCCGCACTGTCACAGGACTCTGGGCCCCTAGACTCCTCGGGGTGGGGACACCAGGCCTGCACAGCCCCCTCCCCGCGCCCCACATCCCACAGGGGTGAGCCAGCACCCCTAGCCCCGCCCCTCCCAGGGCCCCACAAGGCAGCTGCGGTGGGCGCCCATCGTCGGCTTCCCTCCCTCCCCGCCGGCGGTGGTGACATCACGGTGGCGGGAGGGGCCTGGGCGCCCCGCGCACATCACTTCCTCGGCTCCTCCCGCGGTCCGGACGCCGGGGCAGGCAGGCGCTGGGAGGGCGCGGGCACGCTCTCCACTCCCCCGATGGCAGGCCCAGCCCCGCCCGAGACTGAGGAGCTCCCGGGCCCGGCCGCCAGGCGCCTCTACTCCAGGTAGGATGGGGCCGGGACGGGGCGATGGCGCGGGTCAGCCCTGAACAAAGGCAGCCAAGGCGGTGGTGCGGCGTGAGCGGGGAGCTGGCAGCAGGGTGAGCAGTGAGCCAACTCTGCCTTCAGCCCCCTTCCCAAGCCAGAGGGACAGGGAGGGGACGTGGCCTCTTCGCCTGACTCTGCTGACCGCAGGGCCTGGCCTGGCACGGGGCATGCTTCCTGAAGGCCACTCACTAGCCTGGTACTGCCATGGGTGGTGCTGGGGCTGCATGGCTAGGGACCACAGTCCCTGAGGGGCCTCCCCCACCCTGCCACCCGATCCCCAGGCCAGCGGGACTGTGGCAGGAGCTGGCCATCAAGTGGGCGTGTACCTGCTGGCAAAGACACCTGCCTTCGAGCAGACCACAGGTACCAGCATCTGCTGATGCTGAGGCGGCCCTGCCCAACAGCGGTGGCAGCTGCCAGTGCCCCCGCCTGTGGAGGGTATTCCCAAAGGCAGTGCCCGGGGCAGCTGCAGTTCCTGGTCCTCCAAGTAGATTGGGCGCTGCCAGTTTATCCAGGCTCAGGCAGGCAGGGCTGTGCGGGCCTGGGGCTGGGTGGCGTTTGTCTCAACGGCAGTCCCGGGGGCAGAGCCTGAGGCAGGCCAGTCCCTGTGATGGCCCCGTGGCCCTGACTCTAAGGCACCACTGTTCCCTTCCCTCTGGCCATCCTGAGGCCTGGGGGCTTCCCTGCTGGGGGCCCGGCCCCAGGGAGTATGACCCCGGCCAGGCTGGACATCAGCCAGCCACCTCTGCCCAGCGCACCTCAACACATCGAAGGAGCCTGCTGCCCCACCATGCTTTGCTCTGCTGCTGCCCTGAGACACAGCCCCCATTGTGTGGTCTCAGGGCAGAGCTGGGCCACACAAGGGGAAGGGCGCAGGGATGGAGGCCTCCAAGCCCCCCAAAGTGCCCCTGGCCTGCCCTCTACTGAGGGGCGAGTGGGCTGTGCAGAGGAGGAGGCGGCTGTGGCCCTGGGAGGCCCACACTGACCACAGGTCTGCCACACAGCTGACATGTGTCTGTCACCGCAGAACTCCAGAGGACTGCCCTTGGGGCACTTTGACACCCCTCCCTCCACGCTGGGGGCCCAGTTGAGCCCAAAGGGTTGAGTCGGCCCAGATTTGGGCTGAGTAGTCTCGAGCCTCCAAGGAGGGCACTTGGGGCTCCCCTGGGGTCCCAGGGGCCGGGGCCATGTGGAGGACACAGATGTGTATGGGAGAAGGTGGGGGCTGTGGAGAAAGGAGGGATCCCCGGCATCAGATCCAGCAGAGACCCTGGGGCAAGGAAGAAAGATGTCCGCACGTCACCGGTCCCCTTCCAACACCAGCCAGCGGCCGGCAGGGGAGCCAGGGCTTCGGCCAGGCTCTCGGCTCCCAGGGGGCGGGTCCCTGCCCTATCTAGGGAACTCGCATCACTTCCCTGCTGGGAAGGCTTGGGCCCTAGGAGGCAGCTGAGGCTGAACACACCCCGAGATGGGCTAGGGTTCCCTGTGAGCTCCCTGAGTCCCCACACAGAGTCCCCAGGTGGGGCAGCAGGGGCAGGGTGAGGCCAGCATGGACCCGCGGCTCAGAGCAGGGACTTGGGGTCATCTCGGAGCCTCCCAGACCCTGTGCGGCCCTGGGAAATTGCTCCGGCTGGGCCTATTCTAGCTATTCTAGCTCTGCTAGAAGGGGCCCCAGGTGGCAGCCACGGGCCCAGAAGGAGCACACTTTTGCCTGGCACCAGCTCCCAGTGGAACCAGACCCCATTCTCTCCCTGCCCTGCCCTGCCCAGGCCCTGCCCCACGGGTCCGGGGCAAGAGTGCGTGAGGCCCCTCCGTCTCCTGGCCCAGGCTCCTCCTAAGGCTGGTGATCCTGAGCTCTGTCCCCACTCTAGCGACTCCTGCTCCCACCTCGGCACCCATCTTGTCCTTCCTGTCCATGGCCTCTCCCCTGGCCTTGGTATTGGAGGGGTGTCACTCAGTGGGGTGCCCTGTGGGGTGACTGGACAAGGGCGGGGAGTTGGAGCAGTTGTAAACAGGGGTCTCCAGGGCTGACCCAGGGTCCTGTGCCTTAGAAGGGGTGCAGGTGAGGACTCAGGTGAGGACAGGCAGATGAGCCTGGTGCAGCTACCGGAACGCCGTGGCCCGCAGAACGGTCAGGAGGCCTGGCTAGTGGGTTCAGGGCCACGGGATGACGGCTCCCCAGGGACACTGCTGGTACTGAGGCCTGGGGCCACAGGATGTGGTGGCTACAGCGGCCACGCTGGCGTTTCCACTGACCAGGATGCTGGCAGGAGGCACCCTGGCTCCTGGCCACTGTGGGCTGGTGTTGGCCCCCTCTTTACTGAGAGGCACGAGAAGCAGTCCTGCCCCCTCCCCAGGGGGAGGTGGTTCCAGGGAGTGAATCTGAGTCGAGACCCGGGTGGAGCAGCCAAGGGGGGCTGGTTCCTCAAGGGACAGAGTCTTTCTCCTTCAGGGAGGCAGAGGGGGCTTCTGCCTTTCAACTACAGAGCCTCAGCTCACCGAGGAGACCAGTCCCAGGAAGGGTCGCTTGCTGTGGCTGGAGGACTGGGAAGCCCCTCCATCTCTAGCCCTGAGAGTAGGCTTTCCCGGAGCTCCAGACAGCCCAGATCAGAGGGCTGCAGCCGCTTGGGGTTCCCGGTCTTAGGGTCCACCCTGACAGGTGACCAATGGGGCAAGGTCCCCAAGGCCTGCTGCATGGCTGGAGGCACAGAGGCCCCGGGTCCCCACAAGGGAGCAGACGGCGGCCTGCCAACCTAGTGGTGGGTCCAGGGAGACCAGGGGCCCAGCCAGGAGAAGGTGGCCCGGGTGCTGCCCTGTCCCAGCAGGCTACCCTCGAGTGCAGCGGGGCTCCCTGAGTGGGGGCAGGGCAGGGACCGCCCAGGCCTGCCGTCCTGCTTAGGTCCTCCCAGGTGGCCTCAGCACGCAGTGCCCCCAACACTGTCCTGCTCACTTGGCCTCCTATCGGGCCCCCTGCCTTAGCTGCTCAGCCTTGAGGACTCCTCCCACCCCAGCTTCCCAGGGGCCCCAGGGTGGGCAGGCTGGGGGCCGAGGGGATACCGCACCGCTCACAGCTGCTCAGAGCCCCTGCAGCCTGTTCTATAGCTGGACCCTATGTGTCCCTCCAGCGAGGGGATCCTCCCCTGCCCCTCAGAGGATTCCACGCTCAGCTTCCTGGAGGTATGGCGCCCAGCGGTTGGGGGGGGAGCTAAGGAAGAGGCCAAGGCCTTAGGGTGTTTGGGGACAGCCTACCTGGCTGGGCATGGCCTCCCCAAACCCATGTGCCCCACACACTGGCTAACAGGCCTGGTGCTCACCTTGGATGGCAGGGCAGGAGGCGGGGCATCAAGGACTCTGTGTCCTGGGCTAGCACAGCCTGCCCTCTCTGTGCTGGGCACCTGTGCTGGTGCCAAGGCTGCAGGAGTCAGGCCAGGTTGGGTGGGGTGAGCAGAGACTGGACACAAGTCCCAAGAAGGCAGGACAGGCCAGGTGCCAGTCCTGCTTGGAAGCCCAGCGTCTCTGTCCTGGGCAGGCTGCAGTGACCAGGCAGGTGCTGCAGCTGGAGCTGGGCACCCAGTACAGGCAGCCCTGGCCTCCTGAGGACCAGGGCCCAGGCAGAGCATGGGCCACGGGCCTGGACCTGCATGTAAGCTTCCCAAGGAGTCGGTGGTGATGCGGAATGGCCAGTGCCACACACTCTGAAGGCTGCTGACCCTCCCAGCCCCCAGAGGAGGTAGGAGGATTTCCGCCAGCCCCTCCCTTTGCTCAGCCTCTGCCGTCAGTGCCATCCAGCTTCTGAGCCGCCCTTGATCCTTTGATCTGGGTCAGGCCAGGGACAGAGGCCCCAAAGCACCTGCCAAGTCTCCCAGAGCCAAGGCTACCGCGCCTTCTTGGGCACAGAGAACAGGGCATCCTGTGGCTGGTGCATCCCTTGGGACCCAGGCTAGTGAGAGAGCCTCGCGGCCAGGAGCTGCCAGCCCCTGACATGGAGAGCCATCCCCTGGCCCTGAGCTTGGCAGAGAAGGCTGTGTGCAAAGTGGTGTATGGTGCCCCCCGCCCGCGCCCGCTGCTGCTGCCTGTGGGCTTAGAGCTGTGGCTGTATGTGCAGAAGATGCGGAACGTGCGCAGGAAGAGGTGGGACGGCTCGGTGGGTGGGTGGGGACTTCTGGCTGGACACCTGCTGGCATCTCCAGGCCACAGGGAGCGCCTCGGTGTACTCTCCACACTCTGGCCCAGGCCCTTCCCAAGGCAGAAGCTTCCTCTGCCGAGTCCACACCTACGTCCTTGCAGGACAGCGGCACGGAGCCATGTCCAGCTATCTGCACACAGAGGGGCCGGAAACCTTTAGTCAACAAGCCCGCAGGTGGCCCTGGCCGTAGGGGTGGAGCTGTGTTGTAGCCAGTTGCCATGGTGACTGTGGGCTCTGGTGATCACCGTGGGCGCCATCCCTAGAGGGCCCAGCAGGACGGTTGAGGGGTGGATGTGGTCCAATCCTGACTCTGCTGGTGTCTGGGGAGCAGGCAATAGTGGGACCCCAACCCCATCAGCGTCTCCGTGCAGGTGAGCTCACTGTCCCCAGGACAGTGACGCAGGGTCTCTTGCACACCTGAGTTGCGGTGTCCCCTTGTGTGACAGTTACCTGAGGTTTTGCAGTCATGGTGGGAAGTGCCTGGCCTATGCCCAGCTGGCAGGGAGACCAAGCAGTAGATCTGGCCATGGGAGATGCCACCCCAGCCAGGGCCCAGACCCTCCGTGGTGAGACCACAAGCTCCCAGCACCCTGGTCCAGTCCACCCAGCAGGGACCACTTCCCTGTCCTGGAGGACCCCCCAGCTGCAGGTCCTGACCTGAGGGGATCAAGGAGTGCGGTGCAGGGAGCCTCGAGGGCGCTGGCAGTGGATATGGCACTGCCAGCAAAGGACGATGCCCGAAGAGGAAAGGCTCCTTCCTCACAGCCTCCACCAAGGGTGGGGCACTGAGGTCTGTGGTACCCACCAGGCCATGGGTAGACTTGGGCAAATACTGAGCTAGCCATGAAGGGACTGGGTGAGCTTGGACCATGGTGCCACCCTCTCTTTCCTGAGTGGTTCCTGCCAGTGTAATAGCAGCTGCTTATCCCACAGCACGGACCCAGGGGCTGCTGAGCCTTGCCAAGACACCACCTTGCCCAGCAGACCTCTTGTTGGCAAGGGAGTGGGGTCCTGCCAGGGGATCAGTCCCACCCCGTAGGCCCCCAAGCTTCCATGGCCGTGTTGGGAGGTGGAGAGTCCACCCAGGGTTCCAGGGTGCTCGGGAGCACAGGGCCCAGCCCCTCAGCATGTGCTTCTGGGGATATGGGGGACTCCTGCCGAGTTTGGCCACAGCTGTGTGCCGATGGTGGCCAGGGGTCTCCATAGCCCCAGTCACACCTCTCCCTGGGGCACCTGGCCCTGGCGGCAGGTGCAGAAGGATGGTTGTGGCAGAGTTGAGCGCATGGGGTGCCCATCTGGGCAGGCAACACCACCGGGCCCATGGCCCATGGAGGCTGACAATGCTGGGAGGGGCTGTGACCCACCTGCCCTCTGTGCTGTCTCATGCAGGATGGAGGCCTCGTGCCTGGAGCTGGCGCTGGAGGGCGAGCGCCTGTGCAAGGCAGGCGACTTCAAGGCAGGCGTGGCCTTCTTTGAGGCAGCAGTGCAGGTGGGCACAGAGGATCTGAAGACACTGAGCGCCATCTATAGCCAGCTGGGCAATGCTTACTTCTACCTGAAGGAGTATGGCCGCGCCTTGCAATTCCACAGACACGACCTGCTTCTGGCTCGGTGAGCGTGCCAGGCCCCTGTCTTGGGGGGTGGGGGGTCAGGAGCAGCAACGGCAACTTTGAGGGCCCAGATAGCGAGAGGACCAGTGTCGGAGCCCCCCAGCGGCTGCCGTCAGGCCGCGTGTCCCTGGGTACCTCCCGCACACGGACATCTTGCCCACTGCGTCCATGGGCCGGCACTCTGTGTCCTTTCTTACCCCTCTTGCCCAAGTTCTGTAGTGTGGCCAGACCTCAGGGGCACCCTTGTGCTCCCGGGAACCCGAACCCCACAGGCGTGGGGCCTCCCTCCGGCGCTCCTGGGTCTCCTGTGCCCTTCTCTGCCTCCTGCCCTCCTCCTCCACACTCGGGGTGTGCTGACCTCCTGGGGCGGTGATGCCCCAGCCCGGGATCTGGGCCAGCAGCTGGCAGCCAGTCTCATTGCTTCAGCTGTGGGGCTAATCGCCTGCGCAGGGGCCTCTGCTCAGCCAGAAGTGACCTTGAGCCGGGGACCTCAGCCTGTGCTGCCCTCAGGCCAGGCCCTCCCACCCCCAACTCCCTAGGGTCACCCCAGGAATGCCGGCTGCGGTCCTCAGCCTGGCCTTAACTCCTTCCTGCCCTCCAGGACCATTGGCGACCGCATGGGGGAAGCCAAGGCCAGCGGGAACCTGGGCAACACACTCAAGGTCCTGGGCAGATTTGATGAGGCTGTCGTCTGCTGCCAGCGGCACCTGGACATTGCCCAGGAGCAGGGAGACAAGGTCAGTTATCTCCTGAGCAGGGGTACAAAGCGGGTGACCGTGCCAGGCCCTGGGCTGCCTGCCCTCCCCACCCCGCCCACATGTGTCTGGACCTGCACATCCCCCACAGGATGAAGGACAAGGTGATCCCCCAGGGCCAGGGGCCACTGTCAGCTCATGCTGACACCCAGGGCTGGGTCCTGGCTGCCCAGGCCGCCCACCACGTGTCCTCCCTCAGCTCTCACAGCCCCACGGGACAGAACCTGTGGCTGCAGGGGCTGGCTGCACGTGTGCCTGCCCATGGGGTTAAGGACAAGCTGAGGGCTTGGCCAGCTCCACCACCTCAACAGGCAGAGCGGTGTGGCAGAGCTGGCTTCCCCTCACCTCAGCCTGGGACAGTCAGGAGAGAAGGCCACAAGCCAGGCACACCGGCGCCTAGGGGCCTCACAGGCACACCCACAGCCCTCATGCTGCCCACAGGTCGGGGAGGCCAGGGCGCTCTACAACATCGGCAACGTGTACCACGCCAAGGGCAAGCAGCTATGCTGGAGCTCAGCGCAGGACCCCGGGCACCTGCCGCCCGACGTGCGGGAGACACTGTGCAGGGCCTCCGAGTTCTATGAGTGAGCAAGCGGTGCCGCGGAGGGGCAGGGGCCCCGGAATGGGCGGTGCCCGGGCACGGAGCTGCCGGCCTCGGCCCCTCACCCCCCCCCCCCCCCCCCCCCCCCCCCCCCCCCCCCCCCCCCGCAGACCCTGCCCCCGGCCCCACCTGTCCAGCCCGACCCGGAGCTCCTCCAGCTGTCCCCTCTCACTGGAGCACCCTGGAGAGCCCGGGGCCGGCACCTCCCACCCCAGGAGGGTGGGCATAGCTACCCCCCGTGTAGGAAGGGACACGGCTCATGCAGCCTCTGCCCCAGGAGGAACCTGTGCCTGGTGAAGGAGCTGGGTGACCGAGTGGCGCAGGGCCGGGCTTACGGCAATCTGGGCAACACCCATTACTTGCTGGGCAACTTCACAGAGGCCACGACCTTCCACAAGGAGGTGAGTGGGTTTGTGCGTCAGGTGGGCCACTCTGGGGTGACACCTGGTGCTCTCTGGCAACTGGGCAGCACTGAGTGGGAGGCACCACTGACCCTTGCTTCCCTGCTCCTGACTGACCCCCAACACTCAGTCTTCAGACAGGGGTCCTGGGCAGGGCATCATCTGCCTGTCCTGTCAGGTCCCAGGGCTGCTGTGACCCTGGCCTCCGTCTGTCTCTGCAGCGCCTAGCCATTGCTAAGGAGTTTGGGGACAAGGCGGCCGAGAGGAGAGCCTACAGCAACTTGGGCAACGCGCACATCTTCCTGGGGCGCTTCGATGTGGCTGCCGAGTATTACAAGTAGGCACATACCATCTGGCCCCACCGCTGGGAAGGGGCGGGGCATGGCTGGTGGGGGCCAGGGGACTCCCAGATGCCCTGGAGAAGCCAGGCAGGCGCAGTGCAGGGGTCCCCACTTGTGCCGTTCTCTGGACCTCCTGGCCCGTGTGGTGGCCAGGGTGGAGCAGGGCTCTCAGTACCAGGCCCAGCCCTGGCCACTAGAGAATGGACACACAGGCAGAGAGAGTCCAGGGCAGGTCCTGGGGCTGGGGACCTGAACCTCTGCTCCACCTGGCTCCCAGCGGAGGGGACCAGGAAGGCTGTGTCTGTCTCTTGTCTCTTTGGGGCTGAACTTCTTCCACTTTGCAGGAAGACACTGCAGCTGTCACGGCAGCTGCGGGACCAGGCGGTGGAGGCACAGGCCTGCTACAGCCTGGGCAACACCTACACTCTGCTGCGGGACTACGAGCGCGCGGCTGAGTTCCACCTGCGGCACCTGCTCATTGCCCAGGAGCTGGCCGACAGGTATGAGGGCCTCAGCCTCCCTGCCTCCCGCCCTGCACTATTGGGCACGGAAGCTGGCTGTGGGTAGGAGCCCTGGGCCCCAAGCCCGTCTCTCATAACTACCTCAACATCACCTTGGGAGACAGGCTGTGTGGAGCCAGGCTGGGACCCAGGGCTCAGAGCCCGAGCCTGACTGCTCCACACGGATGTTCCACGCGGCCCTGGGGCCTTCTCTGGGGTTGTGGAGACATCCTGGAGCAGATAAAGATGGTAGTCCTCCCCTTGCAGTGGCTAAGCTCTGTCGTGGGTACTTCACCTGAGCTGGGAAACTGGAGGCCTGGGGACCTGGCTCCTGCCTCTGCAGCAGAGGGAGCACAGGGCAAAGCACCACGCCGGCCACTAGGGGGCGAGCTGGCCGCTGACCTGAGCCCCGCAACCCCCTCCCACCGCCCAGTGCACGCGGAAAGTCCCCTTGGAGGCAGAACTCGCCCTGGGGAGCCCACTGTGTGCCCACCCACACGCATTAGGGGGTGTGTGTTTTACTGAGTAGTAAACCCAGAGCTTTTGTACTAAGCTATATCCCAGCCCATTACTTTATTTTTTGAGACTGGGTATTATTAAGCAGATGAATTATTTACGCAGGGTTCTAACTTATGGTCCTCCTGCCTCAGCATCCCACAGTTTGGGAAGTAAGATGTACATCACCAAGCCCTGCTGTGCGCATGATTCTGAGCGGGTGGGATTCCTGTGTGTGGCCAGGGCAGCAACCTGAGGGTGGAAATTTGTCGGAAGCCCTGGCCTGTGGGCACAGGATGCGGGTGCTGCAGCTCAAGAGGTGCTACCACGCTCAGTGCCACCGAGCAGAGCCCTGTGGTGACCCTTGCTGCCAGCACAGGCCACCTGGGGTCACAGGGTGGCAGTGCCATTGGGCCCTCCTGGGGCAGGACAGGTGGGGAGGGCAGTGAGGACCCTTTCCTCTCCACAGGGTGGGTGAGGGCCGGGCGTGCTGGAGCCTGGGGAATACATACCTGTCCATGGGGAGCCCTGCGCAAGCCCTGACTTTCGCCAAGAAGCACCTGCAGATCTCCCAGGAGGTGAGCAGCTGCCCTGCCTGTCCCTCCATCCTCCCAGGCGTAGTCGGGGAGTGAGGTGTCCCCACCTTGGGGTGCTGTGGGTCCTTCTGCTGCTCCTCCTCCGACCCTGGTGGAAAGCGACCCCGGGGCAGCAGCGCTCACCCAGAGAGCCCCCACACGGACACACGGCAGGGTACCCCAGGCCACTGAGGCCCTGAGTGCTTCTGGAGTTGCCCAGGGCTGTTGGGGATGCCCGGGACAGACCACTAGACCGCACCCTGAGAGCCAGCCAGGCTGTCCAGCAGGCCCGGGGCAGTGGTCTGTGGGACCAGAGCCACCACTCCTGCTTGCTCGTGGCAGATCGGGGACCGTAATGGGGAGCTGACGGCCCGCATGAATGTTGCGCAGCTGCAGCTGGCACTGGGCCCACTGAGCAGCCCGGCCGCCACAGAGAAGCCGGACCTGGCTGGCTATGAGGCCCAAGGTGAGTTCCCACCAGAGCTGAGGTCCTGGTCCTCGTGCCCCAACTCAGCTTGGCCACAGTCAGGGCAGTATCCGGGCCTGGGTGCAGTGGGAGGGACCCTGGGTGTCGCTACTCGAGGCCATGCGCACCCTGACTCGGGGTGCGCCCCCGCAGCTCAGTGTCCACACGTCCGGCCTCGTTCGGAGGCCCCTGACACTCTCAGGGTGACGGTGGGAGTGGGGCGAGTGGGCAGATTGCTGGGAAAACATGGGGTGCCCCAAGGTGCTAGGGGCACAGGCGCTGGGGCACTGTCATCACCGGACAGCTGGGGGCCAGGAGAGGTTATAGATGGGACCACAGCGTGTGCTCCGAGGCAGGGGAGCGTGGGCAGGGGCTAGCCAGCTGGATGCCGTCCACTTAGGCCAGGCCCCCGCCATCCCCTGACACCAAGGACTTGTGGTCTCCCTGGGCCGCTCTGGCCGGTGATCCTGGCACTACAGGGCCGACGGCAGGGAGAACAAGAAGCCTGTTGCAGCCCAGAGCCAGGCCAGATCTCCCCACCCAGGGCCACGCTGCAGGGACACTGCCAACTCACATGCAGCCAGGAGCCTGGCCATGCGTGCTCTGGGTGCAGATAAGGCACGGCCCCAGGTAGTGCAGTGGCCCTCAGTGACCTTGTTCATGGGCCGCTGGCTGCCCAAGGACAGAGCATCCCCACAGGGCATAACAGATGAACACATGTGCAGACTGGGGAACTCGAGCCGGGCCCCAGTGGCTGCGTTCCCAGGATGCTCATCCGCCCTGGTCTCTAGGGTCCTGACAAGGGCTTCTAGTGGCGTGAGGGGCTTCCCTCCTTGACCTGTGCCAGGAGGGGTGCTGAGAGCAGAGAGGGAGGCAAGGTCCATCCCCAGAGCCCCTCCGCTGGGCAGCAGCCTTGTGGATGAGAGGTGGAGTGTGGCACAGCTGTCCCGCCCTGCCCCACCCCAGACATGGTGTCTGTCTGGCTGGGATCTCCTGCTCAGTGCCCTAGCTCAGTCCCGGCCCTGTGTCCCTCGCCAGCACGGCTGCCCCTGCCCTGTGTCCCCGGCCAGCATGGCTGCCCCTGGCAGCCAGGCAGCAGATGGGGGCAGGGCTAGCCACTCCTGGAAGTGCTCCCACAGCAGCGGCCAGCGCCAAGTCCCTGCCAAGCCGACAGGGCACCAGGGACAAAACCACTTCTGTCTTCCTGTCCCGCCTCCCTGCTCTGCCCCAAGCCGGTGCCAGGCCCTGCCCACCAGTGCTAACAGAAGCTTCCTCCCTCTGGGGTGATAGATATAGGGCCGCAGTGGGCACTGGGCAGCGTGGATCCTCCCTGAGGCCAGCTGGCCACCCTGCCGCTGGGCTGGGGGGTATCTGGCCCCAGGATGCAGCTGCTGAGGATAAGCCTGGGCCCCGAGATTCTGGGTGGCCCTGCGGGAGCCCCCCACTCAGGTGAGCCACAGGGGCAGGCCCCGGGAGGCTGTGGGGTCTGGACTCTGGGGGAGGGTGTTGAGGAGCTTTTACAGGGCAGCATCATTGGTTCTGAGCTCTGGGTGCTTTGTGGGCCCGCTTCGTCCTCCGGAAACTGCCCAGAGGCCCATGATGGGCAGCTGCACATCCACAGCCAGTCGTGTATTTGGGGCTTTGGAAGCTAGGTGGGCATAATGGTGGCGTGGGCTGCAGACCTGGAGGAGGGGGTTCTGGTCTCACAGCAGCAGGCGTGGCCCGGGCAGCTGTGGGCCCCTTGGCCCCTCCAGCACCACTTGCTTTTCCTATGTGATAACCACAGGCCCACTTTTTGCAGCTGCAGCCGGCCCTGCCCAGTGAGCAGAGGCTTCTATAAGTTGGCCTGCTGCCCCCCTCTGGGGTTGCCCCAGCCCACCCCACTGTGCCATCAAGGACATGGGGTGCCAGGGTGGGGAAGCAGCATGGCCAGCATGTGCTGGGAAGAGGGATCTGGCTTGGCCCCTGTGGGGTTGTCTGTCCTCTGCCCGTCCCCATCCGGGCGCGGGCTGCCCTCTGGGCCGTTCGGGGGACACCCTCCCCTCTGTGCTCTGCCTCCAGTGGTGGCAGCATGCGAGCCCGCCACTTCAGGGCCTATCTGTGTGGCACTGTCAGAGCAGAGGGGAAGGTGGAGGGTGTGAGGCGGATCTGACTCGGCTCACCGCGTCTCTGCCCCGTGGAGGGCCGGACCTGAGCCATAGGCCACAGGCTGGGCTCCGAGCAGCTCAGGGACAGTGGCACAGCTGCCATGATGAGAGAGGATGGGGCTGGGGCACAAGGGAGCTGCCCTTGCCTGGCCAGGTGGGTGTGGCCAGGAGCCCACCTGGGACAGAGACGTGGTGGCCTGGGGGCTTTCCAGACGTCTCCTGGGCAGCGGGAGGGACAGGAAGCCAGCAGGACGCCTGGGGCGGCTCAGCCACTGGAACCGGCGGGACACGGGGCCCCGGTGGACACCAGACAAAGCGTGCATTTAGCTGGGCCTGGCAGCCTCCACCCACCCGTCCCACCACAGGAAGGAGGTCGCCAGAAATAGGGTGTGGGATACAGCTCAGGGAAGGGCCGTGCTGCAGGGCCCGTGGCCAGGCGCACAGGGAGACTGTCTTGCACCTGGTGCTTCGGAGTGGCCGAGAAACAGGCCTTTCCCGCCCGTGGCATGAGATGCTGTGGGGTCCTGGCTCCCAGGTCCTGGAAGGACTTGTCCTGCGTCCTGAGTGGCACGTGGGGTCTCAGCATGTCCTCAGGCTCTGTGTGGCTCTCTTCCTTGGGGCGAGCTTCCTAATCTGGGGCTGGGGTGCCCCTCAGGACCCCACCCCCTTCCCCGTCCTATCCCCTTCTGGCAGGGGCTGGGGTGCTCTAGGCACTGCCAGGCAGAGAGGCGGCAGGTGCTGCTCCTGGATCTCAGGGCCACATCAGCGCATGCAGGGCACCTGGCAGCCTCCCAGCCACACTCCTGTGTGTAGCCCCAGGTGCCCTCTGAATCGGTCACTTCATCTCTTGACCGCTGGAGATTAGGGCGAGGAGTAGCTTTGTAGGAGCCCCAGTGGAGAGGCCAGGGTACCTCGGGCCTTCATTTCGCCACACATCTGTCCAGGCATTCAGCCACTGCCTCCCATTCACTCTGGGTGGGTCAGAGCCAGTGGCTGGAGAGGAAGGACCTGGCTGGACATGGCAGATGTGGGGCAAGCCCCACGTGGGCAGTGCCAGGCCTGGTCCTGAGTGTCTTCCTAGCACAAGGAGCTGCTGGGCTCACCACACTTACTTGTGCTTCATGTACACTCACTGCCCATGCCCACACATTAGGGTAAAGGAGCTTAGTGGGGGGTGCCCACAGGGGCACCATGGAGCGGGGGGTGCCCACGGGGGCAGCGCGGAGGCTGCAGGGATCCCTGAGTCAGTCGCCTGGCCATATCACCCTGTCCCCAGCAGGAGTGCGTCCACCTCCTCTGTGGCTGGCTAGGCAGTCCTGGTCCAGTCTAGGCTCCTTGTGTGGGGACTCTGCCAGGCTGACTGCCCCAGACCCTGCGCTCTGCTCTATGTAGCACCTGAAGCTGGACTCTCCTTCCAAAACCTCCTGCCTGTGTGGGCAGGGCTGGTACTGGGGCCCGGGGGAGCTGCCCTGCCCAGCTAGGGACAGTGTGGGTGAAGGTTGGGGCAGCTGAGGATGCCTCTGGTCAGTCTGGCAATGTGCTGCTCTTCCACCCCCACTGGCCAAGAACACGGAGGTCCCACAGCTGGGGACAGGTCCGGAGGGAGCTGAGGCTGGCCTAGCAGCACCTTGCCCCCACAGCAGCTACATGCCCAAAGAACCCAGTGCTACCCAGCTACAGGCTCTGGCCCTGAGGAAGGTCCTGTGTGGCTGGCTGGGGCTCATCTCGGACTCCACTGCCCCAGGCCGGGTTGCCCCTCCCTGCTCCAGGCCTCTGGGAGTGACTTCAGGAAGGGACCTGGTGGGGGCTGAAAGACATTCCAGGAGAAAGTGGATGGGCCTGAAGACAGCCCTGTGCTCCAGGGCCTGGCCGAGCCACCAAAGCCAGACACCCCCACCGGGCTTGTGTGTCTGCTGTCAACCCTCCAAGGACACAGCGCACTGCTTGTGCCAAGGCTCAGACCAGCGCCTTGATGGGCCACACTGTCTCGCAGGGGCCAGGCCCAAGAGGACACAGCGGCTGAGCGCGGAGGCCTGGGACCTGCTGCGGCTGCCCCCGGAGAGGGTGAGCAGATGTGGGCAGATGGCAGGGACCCGGCCACTGTGGGTGGCGGGCTGACCTCGGGGAGCCTGTTTGCTGAGCTCTTACGGCCTGGCGTGGCCTGTCCGCTGGGAGATAAATGTCTCTTTGGCCACTGGAGGCCTCCCCAGGCCCATCTGCCACTAGCCCCCCCCAGCAGCCCCATGGCCCTGTCCAAAGGGGAGGCATAGCTGGTACAAAGGCTGGCAGAACCCAGCAAACCCAGACACACGACTCGGGCAGAGACCTCATTCCTGAGCTGTAGTGTGGACACCTGCAGCACACGACCCAGGCTCGAGGCCACCGTGCCTGGGTGACAAGGCCAACCGCTCTTGAACCCCGCTGCCCCCCTCCCTCAGGGTCCTGCAGGCCCTGGAGTCAGGGCAGCACCCGGCCATCCCGAGCATGGGAGGTTGGCTCCAACCCCTTGTCAACATCTGCCCCCAGGAACAGAACGGAGACACCTGCCACAGTGAGGACTGGCGGGGGCCAGGCCGGGATGCGCTGCCCCTCCCCATGAGGAGCTGGAAGTACCAGGAAGGGCCTGATGCCACCGAGAGGAGACCACGGGAGGGAAGCCATTCCCCACTGGACAGTGCCGATGTCTGTGTGCAGGTGCCCCGCACGGTAGGTGCCATCAGCTAGGACCAGGGCGGCATGGTGGAGGCCAGGCCGGTGAAGGCAGTGGTTCTGCTGGCACCCAAGACGGCAGCTCCTGCTAGGCAGCGGGGCATCCTCTTGTCCCTTGCAGGGGCTGGGGACACATTCGGGGTCACGTGAGGGACATGGCTGGAGTGGCACAGCCTGCGATGGAGAAGATGGTGGGAAGCAGACATCACCCTAGGTGCCCACTGTGCCTAGCCAGGCTTGGGGCACTGAGCAGACAAGGGCTGTAGGCCTGCAGCGACAGCCCAGCAAGGGCCCACTGCCGTGCCCAGGAGCATGCCGGCCTGATCGCAGGATGGAGAGGTCGATGGCTGGGGGCTGATGGCAGGTGTATGGAAGCAGGGGGCACAGGCTGGTAGTTGGGGGCCCCTCTGTAGCACAGGGCAGCCGGGGGAGCTCAGAGGTGCTCAGAGGTGGGGTGCAGATGGGGGGAACTCAAGAGCCTGGGAGGATGTCAGGGTCCAAACTCCCAGAAATTAGTCTAAAAATAGCCCCTCCCCGGGCCTAATCAGTGCCTCAGCCTTCAGAGGGCGTGGGTGGGCTGCACATTCTTAGCTCTGTGCCTGCCTGCTGGCAGCCCACCCCACCCCCAATCCCCAGGAGGCTACACCCCCCACCTCCCCTCCCACTCCACTAGTGTCACAGAGAGGAGATAGGGACCCCAGGGACCTGTACACCTTTTAACAGTAGCCTCAGTTTCTCACGGAAGGTTCCCCCATTACCGGTCACCAGCCCCAGGGTTGAGTCAACTCTGAGGGCGCCTGTGGGGACCTGTCTTAGGGCTACAGTCTTCCTCTGCCTTCCTCGGAAGGAGCCCCAGGGTGGTGAGGGTGGGAAAGGGCTGTCCCCCCACCCCCCAGAGGCACCCGCGGCTGCAGGGGAGCACGGGGCGCTTGCTGAGCTCAGGCCAGGAGTGTTTACGGAGCAGCTCGCGTGCGCGCAGATGTGCGAGTGTGTGCATGTGAGCCCGAGCGCTAGTGGGTGGTGTGTGTGATCCAGCAGGGGCGGTGCCAGGAGGGCTGAGCCCTCCTGCTAGGTCCTATTTAAGCACTGAGTGAACACCGGGGCCCCTGGCAGCGGCAGTGAGGCAGCGCTTGGCACTCGGGCAGGTGGTGGTGGTGCCAGCAGCACCGGGCACCTTGGCGTCCTTCCCAGGCTGCATTTGGCCACGTGCCCTGTGTAGCTCCTGGTTGCTGCTGCAGGAAGAGGTCCGTGGTCTGGCGTGAGTGTGGGGTTCCTGACCCAGGACAGGCTGGGGGTGCCAGGGCCTCTGGGCCAAGCAGGGGGACCTGAGCACTCTGTGCTCCTCTCCCACAGGAACCAGGCCTGACAGACAGCAGGTGAGACTGCAGCCAGACTTTAGGAGGAGCTCTGAGAACTTCAGACGAGAGTCAGGGTTTGGGGACAAAGAAGAGGATGGGTGTGGGGCTGAGCGCTGGGGGACCCTACGCTGCTCTCGGAGTTGTGGTCCTGGGTGGGGGTGAGAGGGTACCTCATGGTGCAGGGGTACCTGGGCCTTGGCGCCCACCCCTCGCACGCAGTTGAGGTGGGTCAGGGCTGGGGAGCACTCTGGCGGGCCCAGGACCCTGGAGATTGCACTGCTGTGACATCCTGTCACCCTGTGGGTGAGGGTGGGCCCAGGGCGGACCCTACTCCCCTTTGCGTGCACCACTCGACCCCAGCCCAGGGGAGGCTGGCGTGGGGTGAGGGCGGCCTCTGTCCTGCCTTTTCTGCCGCGACCTGGCTGAGCAGCCTCACCTGCCTTGTCTGAGGGTTCCCTTCTCTCCTTGATGACAGAGCCAAGGGCAGGGAGGGTGAGGGTGAGGTCCCCTTGCCCAACTGTGGCCGCCTCCTGGCCACACCTCCCAGGTGGCTCCCGACCTCACCTTCAAGACCTGAGCCAGTGCCAAGCCAGGACTGCCCCCGGGACACGCTCACGCCTGTGACCTGGGCCGGCACACAGCCTCCCTGGGCTGCGGCCCAGCACTCGGCCGGCCACGGCTCTGCAGACCAGCCCTGCTGTTCAGCTCTCTCCTGGCTCCAGGCCTGGGGCCTCCGTGGCCTGTGAGTCTGGGAGCTGAGGCCCAGGCTCCTGGTGGCCAGCTCTGCACCCACTATCCCCCCGCCTCCTGGGCGGGACCTGCCTGGCTCTGGGCCTAGTGGGTCACTCCAGGTCAAGCCTGGCCCAGGCCCTGCTGGCCAGCTGTCAGCTTGCTGCCCACCAGCCAGGGTCCCAAGCCCACCCCATGCTCCAGGGCAGCAGGACTGGCGCTGGACTCAGGGCTGTGTGAGTGATGAAGGCTGGCAGGGCATGTGGCCTGGCACTCCTGAAGCTTCTGGCCGTGAGGACTTCTCTGGGCGGGCCCCATTGATCTGAGGAGTTTCTATCTGTCCCCTCAAATCTGCCCTCCAGCTACCCTGGATCACCGGACAGCCAGGGCATTAGTGCTCTCCCACGTCCCAGGGGCCTGGTCCCAGCCGCCAGTACCCCACCCCAGGACCTCATGACCCCCTGCCCTGCCTGGGAGGCCTCTGTGCCTTCAGTGAGGTCACGTGCCACTGGCACCTCTGTCCACCCACCTGTGACTCCTGCCACGCTGCCCACTGTCATAATAAGAGTTCCCTTCTGCCAAGGTCCACTCAGATGTCCATTTGTCTGTCCCCAGGCATGGACACTGATATGCTGGGGGCCTAGACAGGTGCAATTTGACCTTGGTGGACAGGGACTCGAGTGGGGCTCAGGGAAGACCCAGAGGATGAGGGCTCCTGACGCAGGGGCAGCCCAGGGGGCTCCAGGACAGGTTGGGCAGGCAGGATGGCCAAGTGCCGGGCGAAGAGAGGCTGGCTGCCAGGGAAGGTGGACAGCAGGGAGCAGGGAAGGCCCTGACCTTTGCCCGTGACTGATGTGCAGCCTGGGTCACGCTGACCCCATGCCCATCTGCAGAGCCTCCCAAGGGCCCCGTCCTCCGACGAGGAGTGCTTCTTCGACCTGCTGAGCAAGTTCCAGAGCAGCCGCATGGACGACCAGCGCTGCCCGCTGGAAGAGGGCCAGGCGGGGGCCTCTGAGGCCACAGCTGCTACCACACTGGAGGAGAGGGCTGGTGAGTCAGGGCCCAGGCTGCGTCCCTCTTCCTCACGGGGCCTCTTGGGCAGCCAGGGTCTCCCGCTGGGGCCACTCGGGCCCAGGAGCCAGCGAGCGGCTCACCGTGCAGGGTGGGCAGGCCGGCTACCGAGCTGCCTGTGACTGGTGTTCCCCACCTCTGTCCCAGAGGCGAGCCCTGGGCAGCAAGGGACCACCCGCCCCAGAACGTGCGTGTCAGGGACGCCCGTGGCCTCCCCAGCTGTGTCCCTAGAAGCGCAGAGGGTCTCCACCCAGTCCCATGCTCTACCCACAGCCCAGCCCTCCACGACGGCCTCCCCGCAGACCGAGGAGTTCTTTGACCTCATTGCCAGCTCCCAGAGCCGCCGGCTGGATGACCAGCGAGCCAGCGTGGGCAGCCTTCCCGGCCTGCGCATCACCCACAGCAACGTGGGCCACCTCCGTGGAGACGGGGCCCCCCCAGAGCCGGGAGATGAGTTCTTCAACATGCTCATCAAGTATCAGGTGGGCTGCAGTCGGGAGACCCCGGGGATCTGCCGGCTGTGGTGGGGTGCCCCAAAGGGCTGCAGTGGCCCTGGAGGCCATGGCTGGTGCCCCCTGTCTCCAGGGAGCAGAGTGTCAGGCTGGTGAGCAGGACTGGCACGGCTGGTGCCAGCGGACACGTGAGTGAGCAATAAGGCCAGGCTCCTCCAGCTTTGGGACCCTCATGCTGGCCGCTCTTGCTAAGTCCACCATCTCTCCAGGCCCCACACAGGGTCGGGGAGACTTCTCAGGCTGCTAGCAACACAGGTGCCTCAAGCCCAGAGGAGGGGAGCCGGGGCTCTGGACTCAGGAGGCCAGGCTGGCTGGGGCGGGGCCGGGCCCGTGTGCTGCACAGGCCCACGTTTCCAGACGTGACGTTCATTCCCACAGAGGAGGCAGAAGCGAGGCCCCGGGCCAGGCATCTCCGCGGCTGCCCTTAAACCGGTCCCTTCCAAGAAGCCCAGAGAACCCCCTCCTCTCACACGCACATGCCAGCAGCTGCAGAAGCTCCCATCCCTCCTGCTCCAGGCCCTGAAGAGGAGCCCAAGAGCCCCCCAGGCCACCCTGCGTCCATGCCAGGCCAGCAGGGCTCCAAGGCTTGGCCAACTGGCCTGGGGGGGAGCCCTGGGGAACTCACCATGGGCTCCAGGGCTGTGTACCCCAAGCCCCCCAGGGTCCCTCCAGGCCAATGCCAAGGGACAGCCGTACCCCAGCTGGCCCCTGGGGGTCAGTGGGTCCTGGGAGCAGGATCTGGGGCAGCCCCAGCACCCCAGTCCCAGGCCTGGCTCACTCTGCACCCAGCAGGTATCACTGGACTCATCCTGGCTGGGTGGGGACAAGGCTCCCAGAGACAGTGCCAGGGCTGGGGGGTGTGGGGCCCTTGAGGTGTCCAGCCAGCCTTCCCAAATCAGGCCTGCTGGGAAAGGCCCTGTGAGGGCCAGGGCAGGGTGACCCCAGCCCGCCATGTCTGCCCAGTCCTCTAGGATCGATGACCAGCGCTGCCCGGCCCCCGATGCGCTGCCCCGGGGCCCCACCATGCCAGACGAGGACTTCTTCAGCCTCATCCAGAGGGTACAGGCCAAGCGCATGGACGAGCAGCGTGTGGCTCTCACTGGGAGCCAGGAGCAGGAGGCCGGTGGGCCATCCAAGCCCCCGCAGCAGTGCCAGCCTGGTGCCAGCTAAGACCATATACCCCACCTCTGGATGCTGGGGAGGGCCCACACCTCTCACAGTGCCACAGCCCCCACAGAGCCACAGCCGAGGGCCGTTCCACACCCTCTGGCCCTCCCTGCTGAGCCATCGTGGGCACATGGCCCTCCAGCACACCCCTCCCTGGGCCGCTCAGCCTGGAGCTGCCTATGAAGGAGGGTGTGCTCTTGCTCCTACTTGCTCCTGGCTTCCTCCGGGCCCGGCCTGGTCCTGCCCTGCTCCAGGCCAAGCCTTTGGCATGTGGCCCCAACCCCGGTGCTGTCCAGACACCCCCCCTCCCGGGCTCTGCTGTGCCCAGCCAAATGTGAATCCTGCCATCTCCCCGGGCCCCACATGGGGGTCTGGGAAGACTCAGGCTGCCAGGAACACGGGCAGCTCCTATCCCCAACTGGCCCTAGAGGATGGTGCCAGCCAAGCTCCATCCCCTCTGTCTCCTTGTTCCTACCCAGCTGCTGGGGCAAGAGCCAGCAGCACAGAGCACACAGGCAGCCTGGCACGACAGTGGGGCAGGCGGGTCCTGCCCCAGGCCCTGTCCACACGGCAGACAGGGCATGAACTCCAAGCCCCACCCCACCCTGGAGCAGATGGACCTGGTCTGGGCACCAGCTGACAGCGACAGCCACACCTGGCTGGTGTGTGTAATGGTTCGCTCGACCCTGGGAACCCCGAGCACCCACCCCTCACCAGCTGAGCAATGACATTACAGCCTTCTCCCACAGAGTGGAGGTCAGGAACCCCAAGATTTAGGCTGTTCCCATTTTGGGGACCATGGCTGCCCACTCTTGCCCAGATTCCTGCCAGTTCTGGGGTACACACAGCCACTCAATCCCTACGGCGAATGGCAACCATCACCAGGCCTCCACCCTGAGCGACAGCCAACAGCATGGGGACCTTGCTTCTAAGAGGGGCAGCCCAGGGCGTTGGGCAGGCGCCGATACTTGAATGTACATGTGTTTTTCTTGCTCACTCATGTGTGCCATGTCGTCCAGGGTCCCCACCACCACCAAAAGGTACGTCTGCTTTTGTTTTTCTGAAAAATAAAGTTTGCCAAGTGACTGGCCCCTGCTGAAGCTGGGGCAGAAGGGCCAGCTCTTATGGGGCCTCAGCGCTGACGTGCTTGCTAAGCGCACTCTGCCGTGCAAGCCCATGAGTGCTGCTATCTCGAGGCCTCCGGGCTGGGGGCTCCCGCCACGGTTCGGGGCTGGGCTCAGCCCGCCACTGGAACTCTGTCCCATGCCAGGCCTCAGCTCACCATGCCCTCCACACTGCCCAGCTTTCTTGGGCTAGGTGGCAGGACTGAGATGCTCACGGCAGGCTGGGTCCACCCTACTGACACCCCTCCGGCCAGGGCTCCAACCCAAGTCCAGCTCCACAGGGCTCACAGGGGGGCAGCCTCTCAGCAGAGGAGCCTGGCAACCCAGGGTGCACAGGGTGGGTGACAGCTGTGGATGTAGGCTCGGGGTGGGCAGAGGATATGCCAGTTGGGCTGCCCCTCTGCCACGGCAGCCTGTGCTCCCTGGGCTTGACCCTGCGCCCTACTCACAGGAGCAGTGGGGACAACCCTTTGTGATCTCACCACAGTCCAGGCAGAATCACTGAGCCCCCTTCCCCAAAGTCACCCAGGGGCAGGCCAGCTGAGACGTGGCCGGGGCTCCGCCGCTGTGAAGGGCAGCTGGCCCCGGAGGAGTCATCCAACGAGGAACATGGGTACCAACGATGGGAAGGAGGGCACTGGCAGCAAGGATGCTGGAGGGTGTGTGATGCTGATGACTGCTGCTCCGGGCTGCATCGCCAGGCCCCTCACCCCTAAGGGCCCGCCTTGACCCCAGTAAGCCAGATGCCCTGTAGGGAGGATGGGGCACGGTCCTCTCCAGAGGTCCAATGTGCCAGGCACTAGGAGAAGGAGGTGGTGCCCACCATCCCTCCCGAGAGAGAAAGTAGGGAGAAAAGTGAGGTAAGGCTGTGGCCATGGCACCTCAAAGACACTCTGCCCCCCAGTCCCAGCTATCCCTAAAGGGCACCGTACGGCCCGTACTTTGCTGGCCTCTAGGCCTGGCTTGGCCTAGGTCTGTGGACCTGGAGCACTGCCCAGAGCCCACTTCATTGCCGCCTGGACAGGGACGGGAACACATAGAGCCTGGGGCAGGCATGCTGCTTCCAGACGGGCATGGGGAGACCCGAGCCAGACGTGGCTGCTGCCCATCAGGGCCCAACTCAGAAAGTAGAGCAGTGTGCCCAGCCTTTGCTGTGGTTCCCACAGGAGGCAGAGGCCAGGGGGCTGGGGCTCGGCACTGGTCAGCCTGAGTGATGCCAGGCTCTGGGTGTGCACACCAGCTGGCCCCGGGCAAGGCACCGTGGCTCAACATGAGTCTGAGGACAGGGTAGGCATGGGCCTGCTTTCAAAGTCTTCATGAGGAAGGAAACTGTCAGATCCTGGAATGTGGAAGACGGGAAGCACCCCACATCTGCATGGCAGGCTTCAGTCTCCCCAACCATAAACACAGGACCCACCCAGGCTGTGCTTCCAGGTCTGCCTGGCACCCTGACTACCTTGACCTCAAACGCCAGTTTAGACCCTCCGAGGCTCAGAGGAGTCCAGGCCCAGCCCTCCCACGCCACCTCACTCACTCCAGGGCCCCCAGGAGGCCCCAGCTGGCCCCCTATGACCTTGGGCCTCCTTGAACAGGCTGGAGGCGGGGGTGGGGGAGCAGCACGGAGCCCAGTGACAGTTCTCACAAGTGACAGGAGGCTCCGGGTGGGGATAATAGCAGGCTGCCAGCGGAGGGAAGGACAGGGGCTAATCGAACCAGGGCACACACTGTACCCACATTCAGCCTCCCACGGCCGGCATGAGCTGGTAATCACTAGCTGGGTCCCACGGGGACAGGCGCATTGTGTCCCTGTCGGCTTGCTCTGCCACCCCCCCCCCCCCCCGCCCTCTCGCCTTTCGGGTCCCTCCGCGCCAGACAGGGCTGGTGATTAATGTTGAAGGTCACGTGCAGAGAGCACGTCTGGAAACATTGCAGCTGCGATCACTCACTTCCCTAAACACAGGAACATCCTGCGAGCCAGTCAAACAAACCTGGAGACGAACCACATGCGCAGCAGGCCGGGGCCAGGGCCGGGGCCGCCGCTCGGGACCCTCGGGGTTCCAGCCATGGTCCAGGTGGTCCTGGGGGTGGCGGGGACGAGGAGGAAGGTGGCTCAGTGTGCCCTGACTAAGGCCACACGGGTTCAGCCCCCACATCCGGCCCCGTCCCCTAGATGCGGGCAGCTGAGTCGTGGGCAGGACCAAAATGACTCGACAGAGGCTGAGCCCAGGCTGGTGCCGGGAAAGTGTTCTGACCCCAGAACAGAGAGACCAGAGCGCCAGGCCCACACACAGGGCTGAGCTTTACTGACAAGAGGCTGGGAGGAACCAAGGGTCCCCGGCAAGGCAGAGCCCCACAGTACGCGGGCACGTGGAGTCAGCTCGGCTTCGTCCCACCAGCGTGGGTAGGGTCCTCACTGCCACCCTCTTCTGGGCCCACAAAGGACTTGGCAGGTCCGGCAGGCTCCAGGATCAGTTCCAGGGCCCCCTCGCCCACTACCCGGTGCACTTTCTCCCCTCTGGCTGTCAGGATCTCTTCAACATTCCTGTAAGACCCGGAAGTGGGGTTACCGTGCACACCCTCCCCCGGGGCACCCGCTGGCCTTGGCCAGGAGTGTGGTACCACAGCAGCTCGACCACCGAGGTACCACACCAGGTGGCTGCCGACCAAGGGCCTCTCTGCAGCCCAGTCCCGCTGCCACCGGGCAGAAGAGGGAAGAGTCTGTACTGGGGTCTGACTGACCATGGGCAAGGCCCAGCACCAGCCCAGTGCCAGGCACACAGACGTCACAGGACCTTTACCGCAGCTCTGCCAGGTGCTGCTCTCCATGCCCGGCCCCACATGGAATGCAACCCAGAAGCCAAGAGCCAGCACCTCACTCAGAGCCCTCGAGAGCTGCACAGAGGGGAGCAGCCCAGGGGGGCTGGGTCCACCTCTGCCCCTTTGGACAACGCCAATACCTAAAGGCCATTCCTGTCCTGCCCGAACCTCAAACTGAACCGGACTCGGTGGACAGGAGCCCTGGTTGCTGGGTTGGGGTGCGCAGCGGGCCAGGTGAGTGCTGCGGGGAGGGGGTCTCCAGGACTGCAGGCTGCCCTAAGGTCCAAGCCTTATCCCCTCCGCTCCATCCCTCTGGGCCTCACCTCTTCCCGTCTAGGTCGGAGAACCAGCCCAGGTTGTCTGCGATGATGTGATGGTTGTGGCAGCCGGGACAGGTCACAATGACCACACCCTGGTGATAGGCCAGCTTCGAAATGCGCTTGGAGGACCGAGTCCCACAGACCTGGCTAGGGCAAGCCAGGTGAGTTTGGCCCACCAGGACAGGCCCGCCCCCCGGAGACCCCGCCCCCAAGACAGCCCCACCCTCAGCTACAGCTCCTCCCCTCGAGAAGGCCCGCCCCTGAGGCGGCACCACCCACCCGTAGACAGCTCTCACCATAAGCTCAAGCACTACTCTGGAGGCCTCCGCTGGGCCATGTACCCTCGAAGCTTTGTCCAGCTCTAGCACAGCCCACCCTGCCGCGTGCCCACCTTACAGGTGTAAACGAGTTGGTAGTGCGCCGCCTCTACACGTCCCAGCCCTGCCTCGGGCTCCGTCCCAGAGCTTAAGTGCCGCCGGCCCCAGGCCCAGGCCTGCGGTCTCCCCACGGCTTCCACGTGGGCGCGGGGGAGCCACAGCCGCCTCAGGCCGGGTTCCCAAGGCCGCACGCAGGCCAGCAACGTTGGCACGCGGTACAGCGCCTTCCGCAGCATTCTGCCTGCTGGCCTGGAGTACCCAGGCCGCCTCTCCTGGCCCCGCCCCGCACGTCCGAGGCCGTGGTCGCCATCTTGGAAGTGGGCGCCGTGGCCGGAAGCGACCCTCCTCGCTTCCGTCCGCCTGCCCGGGCGCACTGCACTCTGCCGCCCCCTGCCGCCGCCCGCGTAACTTAGCGCTCTAGCCCTGGCAAGATATTTTTATTTACTTAGTTGAGTGTTCCACATCTCTCCCATGCCCAGGAGCATACAAAGAAAATCCGAGGACGCGCGCGCCGATGCACACTAGGAGCCCTCGGTGTCAGTGTTGTCACTGCCTGTGGTGTTCCCCCGGTCGCCCTCGCTCTGTTGCCAGCTGCTCTGCGCCTTCCTGAGCGCTCGCTTCCTGCGGGAGCGGTGACAGGTGTGGGCAGGTGTCCCCGTGCGGCCCCTGCCCGCGCCTGTGCCCTCCCTGCACACCCTACCTGCGGTAGTTCTCGAAGCTCTCCTTGAGACGCCGCCGCTCCTTCCCCGGGGGCTCCCCGCCAACGCTCCGGCCAGTGTCCTGCGAGGGTGAGGATGGCTGCGCCTGCGCACCCCTCCCGCCCGACTCCCTAGCGCCCCTTATCCGGTCCTGCACCTGCCCCCGGGTCTGCTCCGTGTGCAGGATGAGAGGGTGCCACACATACGCCAAGTGCCCAAAGAACTTCCAGGCAGGACTGACTGGGTTCACCCCAAGGGTCGGAGTGGCCCAGACAGAGGCCCTACAGTCGTCCCGAGATGCCAGTGGGGCCAGGGCTGTGAGGACCCCGACAAGTCTTACGTGGGGGCTCAGCGAGAGCGGCTCCTTTTGCAAGGACACAAAAGGCTGTTCCGGGCTCTCTCCCTCAGCAAGGGCACCTGGAAAAGAGCAGGGCCTGTCGATGCCACCCGTGCCTTCTGCCAAGCTGGCTCTGCCCAGGCCAGCCCAGGTCTCAGGTCCTCACGGGGTCCAGTGAGGACTTCTCACCTCACAGACAAGGGATAGCCCTTGACCAGAGAAGGTTCTGGAGCAGAGCCCAGCATGGCCACCATTGTCAGCCCTCTACTCCTTAACTGGCTGCCCCTAATGACTGAGGGCACACAGGCAGGAAAGACCTTTAGCAGCAGAACAGTTAGCCCATGTGTGCCCCAGGTAGTGTCCCCAGTCTCAAGGTGGCACCCAGAGGTGGGTGTGGAGGTTAGCAGCAGGCAGCTCAAGCACCGGAGTCCACCCGGGCCTCAGCAGGCCGGGCCTCAGGCCCCTTGGGCAGAATGTGCCAGTGGCTGGCAGAGCTGCACGGTTGGAATCCCCGGAGCTGCAGCTGGCCGGCACCCTCTCCCTCCCATCTTTGAGCTGCCTGGCTGCCCCTGGGCCCTGCCTGCCTCTGCTCACGTGAGTCCAGCCACCTCAGGGTCACAGCTGGGCTGTGACAAGCCTGGCCCACTTCTCCACTTCCTGCCGCTTCTTCCCCCTTTCGCCTTTGCGTGGAGGCTGGGCCAGGCCAATCTGGGAAGTCTGTCTGCTTCCCACGCAACCTCCGGGCCCGCAGCCCTTCCTCCCTCTGCCAGCCCTCACCTTCCCCACACCCGCCTCCCACAGCTCCAGGTCTCCCTGAGAGGCACTGTTATATCGTAGCCAGCCCCAGTCCTGTCTCTGGGGTGAAGAGCCCAATTTTAAATCCAGTGGTGGCAGGGTCCTGCCCAGGTGCTCAGAGCCCCCACGACCCCCAGGACTATGGACAACACATAGCCTCATCCCTGCCCTGATGTCTGGGGACACAGTGGGCCCTACCACCACCTCCCTCTGCAGGAAAGCCAGGTGAGGGGCATGATCCCAGGGCCTGCACAGGGAAGCGAGTCCACAGCCAGTACCCCGTGGATAACATGTTCGCCATCAGCTGGGCCCCAAGTGCCAATCAGGTTCTTTTCTCGCTTTCTGGGTATCTTTGATCTGAGAGCTTATCCCCCAAGCCTCATCTTCTCCATCTGCAGAGTGGAGTGTTGCAGCTGATAAAAGGGGCTTGTGGTAGGCCAAGGGCACAGCCCGTGCCTAGCCGGGCTGTACCTGCCTAGAGCTGCAGGGCTGTCCGGAAGCCTGCCCAGGGGCACACACACTGTGTATCCCTTGGCTCCTCACCTTTGTCTGACAGCTGAGTGTCATCCTCCAGATCCTGGGGCAGTGAGAGCTTCCAGAGAGAGGCAAGGTGTCCTGTTAGGGCACTCCGCAAGCCACCACTGCCCCCCAGCCCTGGGCCTGGCCCATGCTGTCACATTCTGCAGAGCTCCAGGGGGTGTCAGGCTGCCCGGACAGGTGGGATGGGGTTGAGGGGTAGCCCTGTGCTTACCCCTCTAAGTACCCAGAGGCCTTGGTGGCCAGGGAGCCGGTGGGGTGCGTGGAGCCACTCACCTCCTGGGAGTTCCTTGGTGAGCTGTCCTCCAGGTCAGAGCTCTGTGGTCCCAGACAAGGGGCCGGTCAGCAGATTGTGGAGTCCCTTTGCCCTCTGCCTACTGCACCTTGCCAGGCTGCCCAGGGCTGCCACTCAGTCTCAGCCACCATCCAGAAGTCCTGCTTCCCACTCTGGCAGAAGCCATGGCTATGCCCTTGGCCTACCATAAGGACACACCAACCCCACTGAAGAGGAGGAAGAGGCTGGCAGCAGGACAGTGGCCATCGCAGGCCAGGCCAAGGTGCCCTACCCAGCTCCCTCACGGCATGGACCCCCAACCCACGCTCACCAGGACCAGTGTGTCCAGCTGCTGCTGCTTGAGCCGGGCCTCGGTGGCCAGCAGTCGGCCCTCACACTGGAACAGCTGCAGCTGCAGCTCGTCAGCCTTCTCGCTCAGCTCACGGACCCGCTTGCGCAGCTCGTCCTTGTCCTGCAGGCTCTGGGCACACTGTGTGTGCAGCTCCTCCCGTGAAGCCATGGCCTGGGCACACAAGCACAGCTCAGCAGGCTGGCCAGAGGCAGACACCCTCCCTAGCAGCCCCCAGAGCCCCTCAGCACACAGGCCCCTTCCCCTGGCTTCCCCTTGAATACCACCTGCTTTCCAGGGATCGTGAGAGCAGCACTAGGAGCTTGGGGCCTCCCGGGGGTGGGGGTGGGGCGCACACTAATCCCACTCACACGTGTGTCCTGCACATTTGGGAGGTCGCTAACATGGAAAATGTGATCAGCACAATGCCAGCCTCTGTGCACCCCCCTAGGGACCCAGAGGTACGAGACCGCTGTGAAAACTGGAGGGTCCCCCCAAGCCTCAGGACAGAACTCAAACCTGCTGGATGACGGGCCGCGGAGGAGAGCCCCTGGGGAGAAGAGGTAGAGCAAAGGCCAGTACATGACAGCGTGGGACGGGAGCAGACTGAGCAAGGAGGACTATGTCAAAATATCAGAAAACCAGCCAGCCAAAGAGGCTAGCACTCCAGAGCTGAGGCAAGAAGATCGCTGTGAGTTCAAGCCCAGCCTGGGCTATACAGTGAGTTCAAGGCCAGCCTGAACTACATAGTGAGACCTTGTTTCAAAAAACAAAAAGCAAGACCTCTAAGGCCTGTGTGCAGCCTCATTTGCATTGTGGTACTGACCCTGCTCAGTGGGCTGTGACGCTGGTCCATCGGAGCCCCGGGATCGGAAGAGAACCCAGTGCCTATCCGATCAGGCAGGAGCTCTTCCGGCCTCTTGCACCGTGCAGTGGATCTTCACTTCTTCCTGTCATTACTCCTCGACACTACTGCCTCTGAGCATTTTGCTCAGTTCTTTGTTCGGAACACTAAGAACCTGGAAGCCACTCCTCTGGCAAATCACACTCCAGCCCAGCCCGTCTTTGGATGACGTGCAGGCCCAGCCACCCCGGCAGGACTTGACCAGCACTGGCAGCTGCCCTACTTTTTGTTGCTGCTTTGACTTAGGGCCACCTGGAAGGAGCAGTGCCCACTGATCGATCCCAGGGTAGGGTCCTGAGCCCTCTGGGAAGCTTACACAGGGCCTCTCCACTGGGAGCCACCCCATCTCTGCCTCACATGGCGGACGTGGCTGACTCTGTGGGGGCAAAATGCCAGGCTGCCTTCTGGCCATGGCAGAAGCACCCAAGAACATGATGGGCAGCTGCAGCCCCACCTGGGCACAATCACCTGTTCATACAGGTTGTACCAGCCAACATGCCAGCAAAACAAGACTTGTGCAAAGCTCTTATTTTTGTAAATTAAGATGTATGAAACAGAACTATCCATACACAGTGCTGATAAAAGGTGACAGAAGTCATGAAAGCAACCATGGTTTTCCCTGAGAATGGGGAGAAGGGAGAATTAGTGTCACTATCGTTCACATGCTTTGTATTTTCTCCAGCGCTGGGTACTGAACCCAGGGCCTGGGCGCTGAGACAGGGTCTCACTAAGTCACTACAGTTGCCCGAGTCGGGGTGGAATTTCCAGTCCTTCTAACTCAGCCTCCAGAGAGCTGAGATCACAGGCAGTACCCTCCCCATGGAGCCCACCTGGTCCCGCTCGATGGCGACCTCCTCCATCTGTTGCAGGACAGCCTCAATGCGCTCCTTGTACATCTTGGAGTCCTTGCGCAGAGCCAGGCACTGCAGCTGGACCATCTCCCTCTCCTCCATGCACTGTGTGAGGCAATGGCAGCATTAGCACCCCTCCCTACCCATCTGGCCCCCAGGTAGGTGGACTCAGGGCAGAAGCTGGGGCACATGTGATCAGCCACATGGAAGCCCAGGTCTTGCAAGGCCATGGCCTCAGCCAGCACTAGGCCAAGGGCGGCACCCTGGGAGGACACGGGCAAGGCTGAGGCATGCAAAGGCTGCATCTTAGTGGTGGGCATGGAGAGATGCTCAGCCAGCCCCCAGCACCCTGTGTTCCCCTCATACCCGAGCGCGGAGGGCCTCGGCCTGGCGGAGGTCCTTACGCAGGGCGAAGATGGTGGTGGCTTGCTCCTGGTGGTCAAGCAGCGCCTGGCGCCAGTCCTCCTCCAGCACTTGGATGTAGGGGCTGCTCCGGTCCAGCTTCCCCTCCTGCGGGTGACAATGGGCCTAGTGGCAACCCCGCAGCCCCGCGGCCCCCACCTGAGCACGAGCCCACTCATGCGGCCCCACCTGGGCGGCGGCCTCCAGCTCCTGAACCCGGGCCTGCAGCAGGGCCTTCTCCTGCTGCAGCTCCCACAGCCGCTCCTGGCTGGGCCGCTGCTCCATGGCGTGCCGCAGCTTCAGCGTGTGCTTGCGCTCCACCTTGCAGTCGTCCTCCGCCTTCATGAGGTTGTGCCGCAGCCGGTCCACCTCCAGCTGCAGGTCACGGGTGCGCATGAGCGTGGCGCCCTTCTCCTCGCTCAGGCGGGCCAGGCGCATGGCCAGCTCATAGTTCTCATCCTTGCAGCGCTTGAGGTCGCGCGCGCCCGCCTCGCACTCCTCTTTGAGCCGCCGCACGCGCTCCTGGTGCTTGCGCAGCAGGCTGTCCTTCACACGCAGCTCTTTGATGAAGTCATCCTTGGAGCTCAGTAGCGCCGTCAGGTCCTGCACCTTCTTCTGTAGCTTCATGACCTCCGTCATCAGCAGCTGCGTGAGGCCCGACTCCCCCGATGCGTCTGGGGTCCAGTAGGCACCAGCCACGTCAGGATAGCCACACTCAGGTGGCTCGGGCAGATACCCAGCTGTCCTGCTCACTCACTGCCTGCCACCCACCCCCTTCCAGGGCCCCCTTGTCCAGGATGGTACATATCTGAACAGACCCGCGGGACAGGGCTTCCGGGTGTCCAAGCTGCTTGCCAGTGACTGTGCTGAGACCAGAAGGCCCTCACTGCCACACCCACCCGACCCACCCCCTCTGGAGGCCAGCACAGCACAAACCCCACAAGCTGAGGGGCAGGACAGACCCCAGGGCACGCCCTCACACCCTAGGCAGGGCTTGGTCCAAGGCACAGAGAGCGGGGCCCTCCCGCCCTCCCTGGCTCCTCACTGCACCCAGAGGCCCCCTCTGCCCACCCCTCACCGATGATCATGGAGAAGACTCGCGTCGGCTCCTTGCCCGTGACCTTCTTGTACAGCTGCGGGTAGTAGAGTTCCAGGCTCTCCAAAAAGGCCACGTAGCCCTTGTGGCCAGTCCGCTGCAGGATGTCCAGGAGCACACCTGCAGGCCGCAGAGCAGGCTGGGGTTGCCCCCGACCAAGCAGGGGAAGGCCGCCAGCCGGCAGAGGACACAGTGCTGCCCACCCACGCACGACAATGCAAGCTGGGCCCCTCCCGCCGCCCCTCCTCCAGCTTGGCTCCCAGGGGCTGACGTGGCACTGACCCACTTTGCGCTTGCGGATGACCAGGCTGGGGTCGTTGAGCACCTGCTCCTCGTCATCGGGGTTCAGGACCTTGCACTGCCTCAGGTAGGGGGTGATGCGTGAGGGGTCGATGGTGGAGATGAGCTTGACGCGGAAGCCCTCCAGGGCGCTCCAGCCCTCCTCCTCATTCTCGTAGTCCGACATGGTGGGCTGGCGGCCACTGAGGTGGACGCAGGCTGCAGCGCTGGGACACAGAGACACAGTGAGCGCCACGCTGCTGCCAGCTCCAGTTTCTGAGCCTCAGGAAGGGGTCCGAGGGAGAACTCTGCCCAGCACCAGGACCCCCTTGCTTCTGCCTCTGTACCCAAAGGGTGCTGCCGCAACAGCCATGCAGGGCGCAGGAGGAGCTCCTGCCTGGGGCCCGCCACGTCCAGGAGGGGCGATAGGCAGGTTGGCGGTCAGCCTGCCACTTCCTCATTCCCAGCAGGCCAGTGCCCTCCTATCCTTCCCACCCTCCTGCCGGCTGGTGAAGCAACAGCCCCAGCAGCTGCCTGTCACTGAACCACCCCAGGAAGCGGGTGAGGGCCACCCTGGAGCATGCCACCAGGCACAGGCACACCGGGAGAGGCTAACTCTGTCACCCCTGGCGGGGGAAGCTGCCACGGCACCTCCTCAAGGTTCTCAGCGCCCTCCGGCTCTCCTGCCCTGATGAGGCCTGGCCTTGGCCACGGTCTGGGGCCGGTCATGACCGTCCCAGACCCACTGGGCCTGCCCAGGCTGGGTTCCTGCGGACGCTGCAGTGAGGCCACTCACTTCAGGGCTGTCCCAGCCTGAGACATGGCTACGGCAGGCCCCGTCCTCCGAAGCACTGCTCAGCTCTTCTTACCATCCTCCGCAGAGTCCCAGTGACGACCCTTGGGCCACTAGGTCATCGCCTGCGTGTCCAGCCCCAAGCCCCCCACTGGACTTGCACTGTCTACTCCACTGAAATGAACGGGAACCTACAAAGGGCCGTGAAGAACAGAGGATGGGAGGACCTGGAGCCGCTGGCCAGCCTGCAGGGGCGCTTGCCTGGGACCTAAGGGGAGCCGAGGCAGGTCCCCGGCCACCTTTCAGCAGGTGCCAGCCCAGCCTACCTCAGGGTCCTCCCGGGGCCACCAGCCTGCCGGCCCTGGATCAGCTGCCGAAGTTTCTGAGAGATGCTTGCTGCCTGCAGGACCGGAGGGAGTGTGGAGCCAGGAGGGAGGCTGCGCACTTCCTGATGGGCTCTGGGTCCTCCTGCAGGGGACAGTCCCTGCTGGCCTGCCTGGATTGGCCAGCCCAGTGGCTTGGGGCGGGCCCAGAAAAGTGGAAGTCTCCGGGGGAGCCAGGAGCCTTCCCTCCTGCCGAGGGGCAGGGTCCCGGGTCCTGAGCCTCCCAGAGTCCTCACCTGGCACCTGGCAATGAAGAAAGGGAGGCAAAGGTACCCCTGGAGCTGGACAAGGCCAATCCTACCTCCACCTCCATCCAGCCTACTGCGGTCTAGACAACTGCTGGAGGTTTCTTCACAAATGCACCGCTGCCTGGCACCCCCACCTACTGAGGGAGTCATGGCAAAGAGAGCCAGGGCCAGGTAGGCAGACATGAGCTGGCAGCGGACCCCCCAGCGAAAACCCAGATGGCAGCCCCGGGCAGGGGATGTGGCTCAGGAGGCCTCAGCATCCCATAGGTCAGCACCCCGGCCTGTGAGCTTTACACTGCTGCCAGCGCAGGGCCAGCCGGAGTTCCGGCCTGCTCCAGGAACCCTGGCTGGCCCTTCTCACGTGGGCCCTCCAACACACACAGGCCCTCAGAGCCAGCCCGCAGAGGCTGCAGAACAACAGATGCCTTCTGTGGACTGTAGATCTCTGCCCCACCTAGGGTGGCTCTCGGGGCTCAGTCCCGAGATGGGTCGGGGAGTCCCCAGTCTCCAGTGTGGCTGGTCAGATAGTGCTGCAGCCTGGCCTGCTAGGTTAGGTGAGGCAACAGCTATGCAGGAGGCGACAAGCAGAAGTTGGAAGCTGGCACACAGCCAGGCCCGACAGCCCTTCCTGCAGCCCGCTGTGAGCCAGCTCCCTGCTGGACTCCACGGGTGTGGCAGTAGCCCCATGACAAGCCTGGGGTGGCACCCTGCCTGCCCAAGCTTCCTCAGTGCCAGCTCACCATGGAGCCTGCACTGGCTTCCCCGACCGTGTTTCCCATTTGTGAAAAGAGGAAGCGGGGTCTTCCTGGGCTGTGTGCTTCACATGTCACCCCCCAGAATGGAGGTGCACATCAGTGACTGAAAGATAGCCAGAAAATCCCCAAATATTTGAAATGAAGGAACTGAGCAGCCCACAGGCGCAGGAAGTCGGAGGGAAAGTAGAAGCCTGGTGGATGCTCGGGCCTGGAGCAGCCCCAGCTAGTGCGTGTGGTGGCCGCCGCCGCTGTGGCTGTGGGGAAGTCTGTGGGAGTCACAGGCTGGGACCACACGGGCCAGTGTCACAAGGGGAGGGAGGGCAGAGCGGGACCACAGCGTGGCCTTCTGCTGTGAGGAGCTGGCTCAGGAAGGAGGCTGTGGGGAAAGGAGCGGCTGCAGACTGCACGAAGCCTCAGACCACAGACGCTGGGGACCTAGCCTGGTCAGAGCCATGGCTGCTCCCCACCGGCCAAGGCCACTCCTGCCTTCTCCCCACGCTCCAGGAGGTGCGGGGCCAGGAGAGTGGCCAGGGTGCAGGAGGCTGAGGACCCCGTGGTGGAGCCAGGGACATCCCCAGAGCTGACGCCATGACCACAGAGGCCCTGGCAGGTAGCCTGAGATGGGCATACTGCCCAGTGCTCAAAACAAAACCACAGAAGCCTGTGCTTTGCTTTTAATTTAAAAACACCTTTCAGTTTGTTCCTTCAAATATCCAGACTCGCGTCAGGGCCCGGCTGTGATGGCTTGGTCAGCATGAGAGGTCAGTCTGGCCAGTGGCTCCGGGCCTCTGGCTGTGACCCCTGTAGGGCGCAGGGGCCTTGGCTCTGCTGGCGGCATGCTGGAGTCTTTGTCCTGAAGTGGAGAACACCTGGTGTGTGGACACCACCAGACATTTGTGTTTTCCGGCTGCCTGCAAATTCCTGGGCAGCCTTAGGGTCTGGCCTCTCCCGGCCCTGCCCACTCCAGGCCTCCCACCCATCTTCTGGCCTCAACCAGGATGTGCTCAGAGCCCCCAGACCTGCTATGCCGGTCCTGGGTCCCGATGACAGAAAAAGGCTGCGTGGAGAGGTGGGCACAAAGTAACAGTGGGTATCTACACAGACGGTGGCAGGCAGACACCATCAAAGCGGTATCGAAACAGACGCCAGGCCAACAGTGCCACCTTTGTCAAGTGGCCAGGAGGGAGTTTCTAAAGCGTGAGGTCCCAGGGGGACAGGGGGTCTCAAAGAGGAGTGCTGGGCAGAGGGAACAGTGCGGCAGCCAGCAGGAAGGGCGGGAGACTGGTACAGAGCCCTGGAGGGGAAGACACAGGACCGGTGGGATGGATGTGCCGCAAGGCCTCTGACAGCCCAGCCCGCCCACCGAGCCCTGCCGCCCTGTGCTCCCGGTGTGGGCTGCGGGCTCCCACCGAGGGCCTCACCAGCTGCTCACAGCTGCCGCCTCCGCTTCCGGGCATGCCAGCTGTGCCGGGTCCTGAGCACATCCAGGTCATCAGAGGCATCCAGGCAGGAGAGGAAGCCCTCGCCAGAGTCCAGGGTTCCCTGAAACACGACCCCAGGGCAGGGAAGGGTGAGGGCTCCGGGTAACTGAACAGGGGGTGCGGCGGGGAGGAGGGACCAAGACAGCGCCCTATACAGACACCGGGATAGAAGCCCGGGCTGCAGGGCCGAGCCTGGCCTCCTCAGTGCACGGACACCCTAGCTCTCTGCTGCCCTCTCCCCTTGGGGTGGCCAGCCTCCTACTCCCTGGCATAGGGCAAGCAGAACAGAATAGGGATAGGGAGCTACAGACAGGCACTGCAGCCTCCTTCCCTGGGCCACGTGGGCCTCACTGGAATCCCTTGGTACAGGGGAGCCTGGGGCTCACGGTGTGCAGCCAGCCCCACACTGTGACGAGCGCTCACAGGGAAGCTAGCAAGGCCCAGCTAGCAATCAGTCCCTGAGCACAAGACTCTGGGCGGCTGCTTCTGCGCCTCACAGGCTGCCTCGTTAGAGCACGGACAGCCAGCGCAGGGGACCCGCCGTGGGAAGTGGGCCAGGGCCAGGGCCCTCACCTGCACAGGCCTCCCAGGCACTGGCCCGGCCTGTGTCTCACTGGATGTACAGCACAACCGCACATCCCTGTCCCCGTCCTCCGACTCCAGCTCGCCCAGGTCCTCATCCTCGGTCTCGGGGCCTGTCCTTGTGGCTGCCGAGAGTGTGGTAGGGATGCCGTCAGGGGGGAGGGTAGCTAGGAACGCAGGGAGGGTGAAGACTGCCAGGAAACGAGCCTTCAACAGGAGGTAGGCCGGGTTGTTCTGCAGCTGCCTCTGCACCAGCTCCAGTGAGGCCTGCCAGGCTCCAGGCCCGGCTGCCCTGTCAGGTGCCAGGGAGGAGGCCTTGTGCTCCAGGGCTGTCCTGCAGAGCAGGAGGCCGGACAGTGCCCGCAGGCTACACAGGGCGGGGGGCTGGTAGGGCAGCCTGGTCTCCAGGGGAGGCACACACACACCCCGCTGTCCCCGCAGCCACCATTCCCACGTGGCCGCCTCACTGTCCAGGCAAAGCAGGCCCAGGTCCAGAGTCCCCTTCTCAGGCCCAGGTGGGGGTGGCTTCTCTAGCCCCAGAGGCCTGGTGGATGCCGTCACCCTCCCTGGGTCACTCCTGAGGCCAGGGCCATCGTGGGCAGGCAGCTGGCCAGGCTGTAGGGCCTCTATTTCAGGGCTGTTGGCCTGAGAGGACATCCTGGGGACCAATGGCTCCCTGGCCTCCTGCGCCTCTCCAAGGACATGGGGACCGCCATCATGTGCTTCTGTGCAAGTCTGGGGCGGGGAGCATGTTGGGAGGCCTGAGGGGCCTGGCCCAGATGGAGCTGCCTCGGTGCCCACACTGGCTGGGGGCTGACAAGAGGGAGCAGAAGTATCACGGGGAGGAGGTGGTAGTGGTGCTGGCATCTCGTGGGGCACAGACATCTCCCCTGTTGTAGGGAGGCGCAGCATAGCAGGCACTTGTACAGGAAGCAGCCCCTGGGCTGTGAGCACCCAGGTGACAGGCACGGGGATGCTGGTGGCCAAGGTGGGCATCAGGCTGAGGGGCTGCATCGGCAGCTGAGCAGGGCTGGGGGCTGCAGGCAGGAAGGTTGGGACCTCGGGCAGGCCTTGCTTCCGAGTCGTGCTGGGGGCCTGAGACTGTCCCAGACTGTTCAAAGAGCAGCCTGCAAGGACCTGGCCAGAGCCCAGGCTGGGAGCAAGTTGTAGGGCTCGTGAGGAGGCCAACTGCTGGTCCTTGTCTCTGGCTGAAGTCCCCACCCCCTGCCGGAAGCCAGAAGCACTTGTGCCAGCCGTGGAGGGGGCCACAGGCCCAGAGGGTTCTCTGCTTGAGACAGTGGGGCATGTCGCTGGGGCAACCTGGCAAGATGGTGGGAGGGGCTGCTGGAGAGCCACAGGTGAGGAGATCAGCAGCTGGGGCGCGAGAGCCACAGGGCCCAGGGCGGCCTTCCTGGCAGGGGCTTCCTGGAGCCGCCGCTCACGGAGTAGCTGAGACACGGTCTTTGGCCTAGGCCGAGGGCCCTGCGGGGACAGCACAGGCATTCGGGCAGAGGCGGACTTGGCCTGGCGGGACTTCAGCTCTGTGCTCCCCGAGTCCATGCTTTTTGCCGTGTCCTGAGCTGGCACATGGTGCGGGTGGCAGCCTGCAGAGGATGGACCCCACCTTGAGAGGGAGTCCTGGTGTCCAACCCAGGGACACAGCAGGCCTCTGTGGCAGGCAGGGCTGGACACAAGAAATAGGAGCCCTGGTGTGGCCAGGAGGGGCCAGCTGTCCCTTCCCAGATCTCCTAGCTCGCAGCCTCAAGTGGCCTGAGCGCAGCTCCTGAACCCTGAACTGAGACTCCGCCAGCTGCTCTCTCCCATGGGACAACTTTGTACCCTTGACCCAGCCCCCACCTGCTGCGCAGCTTGGGCTGACTGTGGCAGCCAGCAGGGCTGGCCCTTCTAAGATGGCCTCTGGCCCTGGGACTGGCAGGAAGACTACTGTGACCATCACCAGGGCCTAAATGCCTGGCAGGTGCAGCACCCCCCAAAAAACACAGAGGGGGTACCTGGTGGGGTTGGGGCTCCAGAGGGTGCCTGAAAAGGAAAACAGCGAGTCATTCAGCATGACCCTCCAAGCCCTGCCACTCCCACCCTGACAGCTGAGAGCCAGGCATGGCGGGCTCTGGGAGTGGTGCCCCCACTGGCTCCTTGGCCAGAGAGCATCTGTGCAGTCGGCACCACAGGTTTGTGGCTACAGGAACCAAAGTCGCATGTGGTCCGCAGAAAGCTAGTGAAGCTAGTTTTGCCGACACCCAGGTCACAGGGCTCTGGAGTGAGGCCTCCTATTGACTGCTTGTGTGTGAATCTGTCACCCCGGCCCCTGGCACTATGTGGGCAAATGGGGGGGGTGGGGTACACAGGTGTAGTACTTGTACCTTCAACACTCTGCAACAGAGCTGCAGCCAAGCCTGAGGCTGCACCCACCCTCACCCCTCATCCGAAGTACCCATTACCTGCAGAGGACGTGGCAGGGGGCCCTGGGCACCAGGCGGGGGCGGCGGGGGCAGCTGGGCCTTCCTCTCCCGAACAACCTCCATGCAGCCAGCAGTGTCCATCTGCAGCAGCTGGGGGATGGGTGGAATACGGAGGTGTGCAGTGGGCAGACGCAGCCCTGACGCTGGCTGCTTGGCCACTCAGTCTCAGGCTCCCTTCCTTCTGACAGGGCCCAGAATGGCCCCTCCAGGCCCCACCCTTTCCCTAGGATGCTGTTTCACCCCGGGGACCAAGGGGTGCTCAACAGCCAGCTGCCCCTTCCACACTACTCTGCTGGCGGTTCCGCCACCGGGCTCTTCCGGGACAGAGAAACCCAGATAAGCAACTGCAAGAAGCAGCCTGCTTGACTCTTCACCACAGAACAAAGCCGCTGCCCCCGCACTGCTCACCTGCATGTACAGCGTGAACACAGGCGTGCTGGCCAGGCGGACTCGCTCCAGCTGCGTCCTGACACCATCGGCTGGGGGACAAGGGTACATGTGGCAGGGGACTCTGGCCACAGAGCCACCCCCAGGGACCCGAGAGCCCCCAGGGCTAGAGGTGGATGGAGGCAGGTCCCTCTAAGCCCCCCACATCCACATGCCCAGAAGACAGCAGGGGGGAGGGTCTGCCTTGGGCTCATGAGAGCCTCAGAGCATGTGTGCCAAGGATTATGTTCCCTCCCCGCCCAGGGCCTGAGCAGGGTGGCACCTCTAATCCATGGCACTGTGGGCCTCTGGGGAGCCTGTGCACAGGGCAGGGTGACATCGCCCACCCAGGGCGTCACAGCCAGCAGCAGCCTGCGCTCCAGGAGCCGCCGGTGCAGGGCGCGTCTCCGGCGGTGCTGCCTGTTCTGGAAGGTTCTGCGCCACAGCTGCCGCACGTGGGGCTCAGGCTCGCTGTCACCAGGGCCAGGCCCGGGGGGTGAGCCGGGCAGTGGTGGCTGCCTCAGCCTCTCCTTCTGCAGGCAGGAAACAGGCATGTGGGCTTCAGGAGGTGCAGGCATTTGGTGCCGCACTGACCCGGCCCATGGCAGACAGGACAGGGCAGGACTACCATGCAGTGCGCGGCGTGGCGCTGCTCACATGGAAGCGGGCACGTGCCCAGGCCCTCACCAGCGCGTGGCTCCGGGTCGCCGTGTTGGTCCTGAGTACCCTCCGCACCGTTTCCAGGGGTACTTTCAGCACACGCTGCCTGCCCTGAAAAGACCAGACCCGAGGCCGCCACTGTGGACACACACCACACAGGCCCTAAACACATGGGAACCCCTTGGGAAAGGTCCACTGGGGAAAGCACTCTGTGCTCAGGCTCCCACAAGGTGGCAGGTCCCTGAGGCAGGACAGCTTCCTGCCCTGGGGTGGCAGTGGCATGCGATGTGCTCCGGGGCTACCATGGCCCTGCTACTTCTACCAGGTAGGCTGGCAGGACTGCGCCTGCACCCAGGGCCCAGGTCCTTGAAGACAGAGAGGCAGGCAGAGGTACACGGAGCGTACGGGCAGGGCCCTTCCCACAGAGACCATGGGGGCCACAGTTCCTCTGCACCCTGTCTCTGCTCCCAGCTCAGACGTCAAACGTTTCAGAAATTCTTCCAGCCCAAGTGTGTCCCTGAGGGCTCTAAAGCAAGCCAGAGGCCACTTGTGTGACTGCCACGGGGCAGAAGCAGGACAGTGTAGCCAGGGGGTGCAGCTAATGGCCAGGCTGGAGACCAGGATGCCATACTACCCTGGAGGGCAGGCCTCCGCGAGCCCACGCCCAGGGACCCCGCCCTCTTCCTTGCACACATGCAGAGTACCACGGGGCCCACCTTGAAGGCTGGATCCTCCAGGCTGGTGCAGGGTGTGTCCAGTGAGTGAGTGCTGTGGACGCTGGAGGGTGCCTGCGCCTCTCTCCTCTCCTCCCCAGGGGCCAGGGCTGCGGGGGAGGCTGCAGGCCTTCGGCTGGCACTCTGCCGGACGGGAACCCATAGGCCCATGTCGGGCACCACATACTGCAGGGACGGCTGCACGGTGCCTGCTGCCTGGGCCTCCTCCAGCTCCACCTCAGAGTCTTTGCTGCTACTACTTCTGCGGCTGCTGCTGTCACCATCACTGTCCCCACTGCTGCTGCCACTGCTGCTGGAACTCCACTTGAGTCTGGGGCGCGGCCGCCGCCGCCTCTGCACCCGCTGCCTCTTCTGTGGAGAATGGGCCACTTGGGGACAACGAGCACGCAGCCCGGCCCCGGGGACAGGACAGCCTCGGGGTGGAGGGCCTCCGGTGGCAGGGCAGGGTCCCAGGAAAAACATGCCAGGGCCAGAAACCAGGCGCTGCCTCCTTTCCTCCCCTCGTCCTGCCCAGCAGGTCCCTGGGGACCAGGTCCTGTCTGAAGCCCAGTACACCCCAACTCAGGCAAGTGCCTCACCCCAGCCATGATCTTCCACTTGCTCAGACACTGGGAGCCGGACCGGTTGGGCAGTTCAGAGGCAATTTTTGCCCAGTGACCTAAAAAGCAAAACTGCATAGAAACTGCTTCCTGCTAGTGGTCTTTGGTCACAGCCAATGAGCACCTCAGGGAGAAGGGTGGCTTTATCCCAGGGCTTCCTGCCCCTCACAGGCTTGGCAGGACTGAAGTACACACCCGACAGGGCAGCCCCTGAATCCCGGGGTGATTAGCCACTCAGGGTTACTCTGGCAAACATTCAACTGAGAGTGGAACTATTCACAGCCCCAACCCGTCCACGCGCACCCGCCCCAGGCTCCTGCAGATCATCAATCTGCCTCTCAGACAGCACTGGGTGGGATGTGGCGCTTTGCGCCCATGCTGCACAGCGCCCACGCTGGGACGAAAGCCCCTATTCCCTATTCACCCTTCAGCCTAGCAACTCCACAGTCAGGATTTGTTCTAAGGCAGTGTTATAAAGAAGCCGAGACTTAGCTAAAACCACTTGCTGATCCCACCCAGGCGGCCAAATTTGAACATCTACCGAGAGAAGGCAGGCTGCATAATCTACAAAGTACTCTTCCGGGAAACACCCTGTAGCAACTGAAACTGGGGGCAGGACACAGACCGTGTGAAGACACGCAGGACACTGGTGGGCGGCCCTGCGAACACTGTCTAGGGAGCTGCCTGCACTGAGCAAGGCGTGGGCGCCTGGGCGAAGCTGGCACTTCCTGTCTACAAACAGCCAGGCTCTCTACAGTGAACCCCAAGCATGTCTGCAGACCACTTGCCTGGCGCGTGAGTGAGGCCCTGGGTTCCACCCCAGCCGCTAAAACAAACGAGTCTGTTGGGGCAGCCCATCACCCAACAGGGCAGTGACGGAGCTGAGCTCAGGCACAGCCCGCGCGCCCAGGGCCCGCACATCTGCACATCTCACGGTGCCACTGCGGCGCCTGCCCAGAGGAAGCAGGAAGCCCCGGCACTCACCGACGCCGTGCTTCTCTATCAGCTCCGTCAGCTGCTGCTCCTCCTTCGCGTTCCATCGCCCCTTCTTCAAGCTGACATGTAGTCTTCTGAGATACCTGGAAGTGACAGCAGATAGAGGACATCTTAGACATTCAGATACCCACACTGCTGCCCAGCTTCTGCAGTGACTTTAGACGCAGCACCCAAAGCACGAGGACATCACGGATACGTAAGTCTTCACTGAAAATGAATACTTTTCTGGCTCATAGATCGGACTGAGAAAGACAAGCCACGGGGGGCGCGGTGTCTGCTGAGCGCCTGGGGTGGAAGAGATGAGGACACTACATGGCTACAATGTGGGGGCTCGGCACACAGTGCAGGGCTGAGCAGCTGTCGCCCCAGATGGCCGGCAGGTGTGCGGACAGACCTCCTCTAGTCAGCCCCTGGGAAACAGCACTGGGCCACACTGAGGTGCTGCTTCACCCCAGGAGGCCACGAGGCAGCTGCTGTCACTGGACAGCCGAGAACGGGCGTGGGGTGGGTGTGGGGAACGGGGCGCTCCACACACTGCTGGGGGACGAAAGGCAGTCTGGCTACTTTGCTAGAGTCCACTAGCTCCTTGAAGGCTCAACACAGGTACCATCAGACCTGGCCATGGCACCTGGGGGGCTGCGCCAAAAGAATGAACTTCCTGCCATGAGAGAACTCGCAAAGCAACTCCAGAGGCACTGTGGGTTTACACACGCGGCCCAGGCTTTCCCTGGGGCTGAGCAGTACGCCACAGTGTGTCTACGCCGCTCTCCGGCTCCGCCCTGGAGGCCACTGAGCATGTCAAACAGCATCCGTGTGTGGCCAGGCTCCCGTTTCCTGGGGCTCATGCTAGCTGGCTGTCTGCAGCACCATCCTATGCTCAACGCTTCGAAGCGCCCCCCATTTTCTGCACCCCATCCCCGGTGGCTGCTGGAGTACACGAGGGCTCCAGCTTCTCCCCATCTTCTCCACACCCACTGCTTTCTCTCAAGAAAAAATCGCTCCGAGGGAGAAAGGTGGATTTCACTGTGACTGGTATTTCTGAGATGCAGGACTTCTTGTGTGCCCACTGACTGTCCTGAGGGCGTCTGCTCAAAACCTTGGCCTGGATCTTACTGATCCGGGTCCTGTGCAACTGTGGACTAGTTTCTTTCTGGGATGGTCAAATGTTTTAAAGTTGAGTCAGAGATGACAGCAGATACCTCCAGCCAGCAGCTGGGGAGCACTGCAGCTTGAGCCCAGCCCAGGCAACTTAGCAAGATCCCGTCTCAAAATACAACACTGACAAGGGCTGGAGTGTAGCCCAGGGCAAAGTGCCCGCTGCCATGAAGTTTTAAAGTTGACTGCAGTGATGATCACACAACTCAAAGAACAGATTAAGCCACTGCCCCGAACACTGAATGAAGGAGCTGTGAGATACGTGAGCTGCAGTGAAGGACAGTGAGGGCAGAGGAAAGGAGACTGCAGCTGCTGACAGCCAGGTGTGGGGATCTGTGGCCCGCAGCCTGTATCTAGCTCTTGGTTCCGCCCCTCGGACCATCCCACCCCGGAGATCACACCGGCCTGTCACCTCGCCTGTCACCCACGCATGCTCCTGTGAAACTCACCGGTCTCTGCACTGGGCATCGCTCCTACCTGGCACCTCCTCCCGGATTTTAAACCAATCCTGCTCACCATACTTGGCAACCGCTCGCAGCAGCTTCTGCAGGGGGTAACAGGCAGATGAGTGACGTCCTGTGGGCACCCAGTCACCCAGGAGAGTGGGCGGGCCTCCTAGGGCACAGTGCTTCCCAGGCCCACCGACTCACGGCATCCTCGTCTGGGGCCCAGAACCCCTTTCTCAGGTTAGGATCCAAGCTCTTGGTCCACCGGTAGATGAGCTGCATGGAGTCTCTCCCTTCCATGTAGTAGACAACTGGGGACAGAGGGGTTGGCTGGGGCCCTGGGGTCAGCTGGGGACCTGGGGTCAGCTGGGGCCCTGGGGTCAGCTGGGGCCCTGGGGTCAACTGGGGCAACTCAGGATGGAGTGGTATATGGGGTTGAGACGCCACCTCCCCCATAACAGAAAACTGGGCAAAGAGGGGACTCAGGGCAGCTGAGATGCTGCCACCAGAGGGGCCAGCGGGGGCTCCGATCTGCGGAAGCTAAACTGTGCAGAGCCAGGGCAAAGCAGCCCTGGGCCCGCCCTGGGCCTGGGCAATGGCTTACTCCTGCGGTAGGGGACGTGACTCCCCACACGCATCTGCTGCACCAGCTGTGTGAGCATGCGGTCCTCCTCCTCCGTCCACTCCCTGCGCTTCAGGGCCTTGTTGTGCTGCTGGAACTTCTGCAGGCACTGGAAGGCACTGCGGCCAGTCTGCCCAAGACCAAGAGAAACAGACAGGGGGACTGGGCTTGGGCCTGCCATGGAGGGACGCGGACAGCTATGGGTGCTCCACGAGACAGGGGAGCTTGTCTGTAACCAAATCCCCTGCCACCTTGCCCAGGCAGGGACATCAGACCCCTAAGCAGGACCAGCATGTGAAGGCCAGCTACCCGCTAAAAAAACCTTTAAGACTCAGATGACACCGGAACCAGTCCATGAAGGGAAAAAACTTGTGGAGAGGCACCTCTGGCTCCTACCCACCAAGGTTGGCTCTGGAGCCTCCCTGGGGCAGCTGCGACACAGGATGCAGTGACCGTCCTGGTCGTGGAGCCCATAGCCCTTGGTAGGGTGTGCCCAGCAAACAGGCCTCGCAATGCAGCAGCGCCTACCCGCTCTGTGCCCTCCTCTCTGTGTGGGAAGGGACTTCCTAGGGTCTGATATGTCCCTCATCCTACCACCTCCTCTCGGGCCTGCTGCCTACCACAGAGGACTGTGGGCTGAGTCTGCTCCCCCAGGCACAGCGCAGAACCCCAAGACTCCAGCCACCACCCTAGCACGTCTCCGCAGAGTGACCTTCCCACACCGGGACACACTAGCATCACCCCGCCAGACCACACGTTGCAGGCATAACGTGTCCAGCCCAGAACACGGGAGCAGATGCTTTCCCACACCAGGGCAGCTTCCTGAGGTATGAAAGTCAGAGACCCCCAGGTCACACGCCCCCAGCTTATCAGCGGCCTGCCTGCTGCCGCCGAGGAGCAAGGTCTGGGTAGCGGTGAGGACCTGGGCCTGGATGGGGACTAGAGCGACTCTCGAGGAACAGCTGCAGGGGGAGCTAGGTCTGACTGCAGTCCTGGAAAGCAGGCCCGGTGCTGTACCAAGCGGACAGCCCAGCAGTAGCACCAGGGCTGGAGGAGGAGCACAAGAAGGGCACAGGTGGCCCAAGCTGTGGCCCCTCACATGAGGAACTCAGAGGGGGCCCACACCACAGATGACTGCAAAAGCTGGAAACAATCCGGGGACCGCAATCCAGCCCAGGCCCACACCGCTTCGGACACAGGGAAGGGGCAGTGAGTGGCAGTAAAGACCCTATGCTGGTCACACAGCACCGACTTCCCGCACTGACCGCTCCAGAGGGCAAGGGGCAGGACAAACCAGCTCCACTCAACATCCTGGAAGAGCCCAGACCCACGGCACAGAGAACAGGCCACCCAGAAGACGGGGAGTCACTACGTAGCCCAAGCGGGCTTCAAACTCAAATCCTCCTACCTCAGCCCCACTCAGGACAGACCTGGCTGGAACGTGCTTTTTTAAAAACATGTTTTTCCAAGTTTAGTAATGTGTGCTATGGACATGTGTTCTGCCACAAAGCAAATGATACATTTTTTTAAAAAATGGAGATTTGTGGGCCGGGGATTTAGCTCAGTGGTTCTGGCACCTGTCTTGCAAGCACAAGGACCCGGTTCAATCTGGTAACCACATACCATACTGGGTGTGGAGCTTCACACCCAGCAGCAACCAGTACCACATACCACAGTGCCGGGCGTGGTGGCTCACGCCTGTAGTCCCAGCACTCGGGGAGGCAGAGGCAGGAGGATTGCTGTGATGTGAGTTTGAGGCTGAGCTCAGGGCCAGCCTGAACTACAAAGCGAGACTCTGTCTCAAAAAACCTCAATAAATAAATAAATAAATAAATAAATAAAATGGGGATTTGTAGGCCAAGGTTTTAGCTCAGTGGTTCTGGCATCTGCTTGGCAAGCACAAGGTGCCGAATTCAATCCCCAGTACCATATACCACAGTCTCAGGCGTGGTGGCTCACACCTATAATCCCAGCACTCGGGAGAACTGCTGTGAGTTTGAAGCTTTCCTGAACTACAAAATGAGACCCTGTCTCAAAAAACTGAAAAAATAAAAAACAAATGGGGATTTTACACAGCACATTCTCAGGGTGTGACTCAGTGAGCACAGGGTAGATATTGGCTAGGTTTCTAAGTCATCTACATAAAGACAGGAAACCACATTCCCAGAAAACTGCAGGTTTGGGTCGGGGATTTAAGATCTAGCTCCAATGGTACCACACCTGCTTTGGAAGCACAAGAGCCCAAATCTGATCCCCAGAAGCACAAAAACAAAAACAAAAAACTATATAGGTTCAAAGAGCAGCAAAAGCTAAAATAGATTCTCTAGAAACCTAGGAAAGAACATTCCACGCCAGAATCTTCTCAGAGCTCCAGCCTCAAATGCCTGGGTTGTTAAAGACAAGAGCCCCAGGGAAGACCTGGGAAGATCAGAGGAACGAGCCCAGAAGCTCTGGCAGACCAGCACGTGCAGCCTGGCGCCAGGGTGGAGGGGAAGCCAACCAACCACGCCTGTGCACGGCTAGTGGGCCACATAGGGCCCGAGGCTCTGGCCCAGTCCTGTCCTTACCCCTAGCTCCTCGGCAACCAGGTGCCACTGCAGGTGGCCATGTGCAGCAGCGATGGTCATCAGCTGCTCCACCTCCTCCCGGCTCCACTCCTGTTTGTTGATGCTTGGGTGCTCAGAGCTCTGCCAGAACTTCTGGATCTCCTCTGCGCTGCGGCCGCCTTCAAACTGCAGGGGGAACACAGCCTGCTAGCTCCCGACCCGAGCCCTACACTACAATGGCGCCGGGCTGAGCTGCCTCTGCGGCCCGCAGGGAGTGAAGTCTCCATCCAGTTCACCTGGCCCCAAAGGCAAGGCCGGAGCCCCTAAGATTGCCCGTCCCAGATGGGCCTCGGGTTAGACTGGGAGGGCTCAAGGCCATGGCTGCTCCCTCTGACCATGAGACTTACACGGCCAGGCCACAGTGGGCTGCAGCACCAAGGCCCTCACAGCCTGACTACTGGCCCGACCATGCTCAGCCTGAAGGGAAGCTGGCCGGGCCCTGCCTCAACTTACATTGATTTTGGAAATCTTCTCCCAGTCATGGCTGTCCAGTCTGTTTCCCAGTAGGGCTTCCTCTGGGAGCTGGCTGGAGGAAGGGGGAGGGCGTTGGTGCCATGCTGGCCTGCCAACCCAGCCCCAGCCCGAGGGCCCGGCTCACTTGATGTCCTGGATCTCCTGCTCTGCGCATCTGGCCTGCTCCTCAAGGGCCTTCCTTTCGGGCTCACTGGAGACCTGGCTCTGCTTGTGGCGCAGGTACTCGAGCCTGAAAGGCAGGGCAGAGGCACGAGGGCTGTGGACAGTGCTAGCTGAGGGGCACCGGGGGGGCTGCCTACCACAGGGTCCTCAAGGGAAGCCTGTCTCTCGAGGTCAGGGGAGGGACCACCTCGTCCCATTCCAGGGCCACAAACCCTGACCACACAGAAGCCTCAAGGCAGATCCAGACTCTGCCTGTCCTGCTGCTCCATCCCGCAGGCATGGACCCCAACTCGAGGCTTTGCAGTGCTGGGGCACACCCAAGGGCCACGACAGCCCAGACTTTGTGGATGCACCCCAGGAGATACCCGAGTCTGCAGGTGCCCTGACTCCACACACATGGTCAGAGAACCATTAGCAAGCGGCAGCACCCTGGCAACCCAGGTGGCACAGTGTGCGCCCGGTGATTACACGGTCTCCCCTACATGCAGACACAGAGGCCTTGCAGTAGCCCCATCCTCACAGAGGAAGCAGAGCCCAAAGAATCGAAGTGGCTCGAGCTGCACAGCTGAGCACCTGGCCTCCTTCGCAGGTGGGCAGAGCCTGGCCCCGGGGAGCCTTCCAGGTTTGCGGGGCTTCAGGAAAGCCGCACGGCCTGTTTCCAGACTTACTTCAGCAGCTTGGGCTGCAGCAGGCGCTGCAGGCGGTCGCTCACCACCGACTTCCTGAGCAGGGCTTTCTCCCAGTGCTTCCCTGAGGAGGACAGGACATCAGGAGGTGTCATGTGTCCCCTGGGGTGCACACTTCGCCCTTCCTCTCCAACCCTGGGCACTGTGACCGGCTGCACGAACGGAAGGCAGGCAGCAGACAGCTAACTGCCACCTGCTGTCCAGACAAAAATCCTGCCATGGCCAGGCTGGAGCTCACAGCAGAGTAGGTGGGGCTGGACGTCCCAGGGAAGGCAGGAGAGAGGCAGAAAGTGGGGGACAGCCTGGCGCTGGCAGCCAGAACCTTCAAAAGGACCCTGCTCGTGGTAGGGAAGGCAGGGCTCAAGGCCACAGGACACGGGGCTGTGAATCACAGCAACCTCCCCTCCGGGTCCCTATGCCCAAGGGCCCAGCAGAGGTGCTTACACTTGGTTACCAGGAGCTGCTCAAAAGCCTTGATGCCCTGGGTAGCCTTCTCTCGGGTGTCTTCATTGGCAGGAGGCCCCTGTGTCAGTGTGCGGCATTATGTCATGGTGGGCTATGCAGTCCCCGACAGGGCCCCGAGCCCCAGCCCTCCTCCCAGCTTCTGCTGCCCAAGGCTGTCGCCAAACGAATGGGCTGGCGTGGTCTGACCAGCACAGGGTGGCCAGAGGCTCTAGGGGCACCAAGCAGCACAGGCCTGCAGTCAACAGCAAGGGCTCTGTGACAAGGACTTGCCTGTAGCCTGCTGCCATCTCAGAGAAGTATATCTGAGGCCACCCACTCCAAGGCAGAGGTTAGCACGCAGGGATGCAGACTCCCACCCACGGACGAGGGGCTTTAAGGGGAAGGAGAATATTGCCCTGCAGAACTGGAAGCCTGAGACCACCCGGAGCAGGCTGTGGGGACGGAGCCCCTCCCTGTGGGATGCAGGCCACACTGACCACAGCTTGGTCCGGCCACTCACCACTCCCGTGACTTTGTCCTTGAAGTACGGCTTCATGAAGTGTCCGATGTACATGTGTGGGGGCAGGCCCTTGCCGTCCTTCGCCCTGGGGCCTTGGGACCCAGACAGGCCCCATAGGATCTCCTCCTGGGACAGAAGCAAGGCTGACGGACCTGATGGGGCCATGGGGTCAGGTGCAGGCACACAGGGCTCACAGCCAGGGGCAGCTGGCACACAGAGACCACTACCTGCTGTTCCCGGTTCTGGGCCAGCAGCAGGCTGACCTCGGTCAGCTTCTCCTGGATGACCTCCTGGTAGACCATGTTTAGCTGCAGACAGGTCTCAGGGTCCTCAGGGAGGGCTTTTTCCTTGGGGTCTTCCTCGTCATTGCTGGCTTCACCCCACCTCTCTTCTGCCTGGTAAGGACAGGAACAGCTAGTGAGGGCACTCCCCATGCCTCGGGCCCAGCATGAGCCCCCATGCCAGCTGCTGGGCCCTGGGACATGGAGGCAGCTCCCGCATAAGGCCACCAAGTCACGAGGTGACCCCGGTGGCGGCAGGAGTGTGTCTAGTGACTTGAGAAGTACATCTGGAGTGGGGTCATTGGGATCAAGCAAGCGGCTTCCAGTGACTACAGCAAGCATCTCACATTGCTTCCACTGCCAGTGCCAGGGGAAAGAAGCTGCCTGCAGAGCCCTGTGGCCAGAAAATGCCAAAATGCCCAATGGGCAGGGCACCCACAGACCACAGAGCAGTGTCAGTCCTCACGAGGGGACTCACGTAGCCTCTCGGCATATGGGGCAACTCTGAACCTCCTGACAGATGTGTTGGGAAAAACAAGCAAATCACCAAAGTCTCTCCAAACAAAATCCCAAGTAAACAAGAAATAGTTAATAACAACTGGCCTGCTGAGTCCCAGTGGGCATTTTCCTGGGTACTTGTACCCAATGACTAGTGAGCAGAGCTGACTTCACCATCCAGCCGGGAAAGGGAAGCACAGACAAAGCCTGGCGCGCAGTGTGTAGAAGATGAGTGAGTTGGCTCTGGGTGAGGAAAGCCAGGCAGCCAGGCACCAGGCTATAAGTGGTGGTTTATTTCTAGGGCCAATTTTCATCTTGAGAATACATACTTTATGGTAGATTGTTTTAATAACACTCACTACCTCCACAGTGCAGAAAAACTAATAGGAGCTCACACAGCAGCTAGCACCAGGGGGAGCAGCATTACCAAGCCTGGGGGGCCAGCGATGTCCAGGTCCTCGGCCGGCAGCGACTCTGTCAAGCACAAGTGTACCAGGTTGGGACCAGAAGACTCGGAGGAGCCCGGGAAAGTCAGGAGGAAATGCTCCTGGGGGCCAGAGCCACAGTGACTGTCCAGGCTGATGAGCTAAGCCTGGGAGGTCCCCTCCTCCCATGGTGGCACACTCACCCACAGCCCGGGCAGTTGGCAGGGAGACAGGTGCGTGTACAGGGAGCAGCTAAGCAATGAGGAATGGGAACCAGGGGAAGGGATGGCATGGCGGAAGGGACCGTGAGGGGTACACAGCTGTCCAGCCATGCTCCGAGGAGGCAAGTGCACGGGCTCACCTGCGTCAGAATCTGAATCAAGACTTGATTCTGAGATGTCCACGGGTATGCTGGAGGAGCTGGGGTCTAAAATCCGTTCTAGTTCCTTGATCTCCTTCGATATTTTCTCTCTTTCGGCGTTTATGTCCATGATTTTCATCTGCCTCCAAAACATATCATGCAGTATTAAGGAGCAAGACAGTGCCTGAATCCCACACTGCCATGGCCCCTCCAGACAGAGACTGAGGCACAGGCCCAGCCCTAGTGCAGCATGCAGTCTGCCAACCTTCTGCACCTAAGGACTTCTTTGTGCTTTGCTTTGCCAGAGCCCAACATCCTGTAATGAGGCTACAAGCAACACAAGCGAAGACTAGACGTACAGCAGCACAGCCCACCAGTCTGGTCTGCTCCTAGCCCAGCCATGAGGAAGCTGGTGACCCAGAGCAGACTGTAATCACAGTGGCCACAGACAAAGACAAGGCATCTGGCCCCTATGACACCTAAGCTACGGCTCCAGCTGTGGGGGCATCCAGCACTCCTGATGCGGACTGTACACACAGAGGGCACCTGATAGATGACAGCACACGGACAGCACTGGAAGGGGATTCCTGGGGGAAAGGCTCCATCTGTCCGTGCCCTCTCTCTGGCCAGAAAAGCACCCGGCAGGGGTCTGACAGCATAAGCACTTGCTGCAGCAGAGAGGCTTTTTCCTTAGAAACAGTGGTGCTCAAAGTCTAAAGGGGGAGGAAGCTGGAAGAGAAAGCAGGAAAGATAAGATACTGGGAAAGAACATTCCAGAAAAGCACACGCCTACACACAGGGGATCAAAAGGCAAAGTAAGAGCCTCCTGGGGCCGGGGAGTTAGCTCAGTGGTTCCGGCGCCTGTCTTGCAAGCGCAAGGGCCTGGGTTCGATTCCCCAGTAACCACATAACAATACTGGGTGTGGAGACCCACACCCAGCAGCAACCAGTACCACATACCACTGTGCCGGGCGTGGTGGCTCACGCCTGTAATCCCAGCACTCGGGAGGCAGAGGCAGGAGGATTGTGATGTGAGTTTGAGGCTGAGCTCAGGGCCAGCCTAAACCACAAAAGCAAGACCCTGTCTCAAAAAACCTAAAAAAAAAAAAAAAGAGCCTCCTGGTATTTGGCATCTGCAGCAACACAAAACGCACGCCAGCAGGTGTCCTCTAGGCCTTCACCTCAATGATGCTGGGAAAAGCTTGTCAACTCACAAACCGCCTGGCAAGGGGAGTCTGCAAAGCTCCCATCCCTCTAGGTAGGCCAGAGGAGACAGAGCCTCCAAGAGGCTTTCTTCTGGAGCCCGGCCTCGGAGGAAAGAACAACTTGTGTCTTGAAACTAGTGTCACCTCCTCTCCAGCCCCCACTTTGCCCCCTGTAGCTCAGGGGAAGCAGAAAGGTCAGTGTCACAAGCTCACATCTTAGTCCCAGCAGGGCCTTCCCCTTCCGACTGAACTGTCTTCAACTAGCATGACAGGGTTCCCAAGGGGACTTCAGGATCACAGGGTGGCCAGGCACAGCGCTGCAGCCTGAGACCGCTCCCCTCATGGCCACACTCCATGAAGCATCAATGTAGGAAGCCGCTGGCGACCCCGGGGACAGAGGTCGGGACTGCACAGCTCAGGGCGGGTCCTGCGTGAACTCACGAGGTCTAGGGGTGCACGATAAGCAAGGCGCCACTGCCCAGCCCCAGCAAGGTCACGGGCCCCACAGGGTTTTGGCAGCCTGCTCCAGCACACAGCATCATCGGCGCAGGGTCTGTCTCACCCCATCCTTACCTGAGGAGCGCCTGCCCAGCGAGAAGTCTTCCCGGTACAAGGGCTGTCGCCCAGGCGACTGCAGACACAACGACCGTAGACACAGCGCTTCCGGCTGCGGGACATTTAAGATCGCGCATAGGAAGTCCCACCTCCTGCAGCGTGGAGCATGCCGGGACAACTACTACCGGGCGGCTGGGCCAGGGCGATAGGCTGCTCAGCGCTACCCCCATGCGGCCGGACTGGGTACTGCTCGCGGCTGGGTCTGCTACATTGCTGGTGGCCTGGGGGCTCCTGTGCTGCTTGCCTTGACTGTGCTGGGATTTGGTTCATCAGCCAATGAGCACATCTGTGATGGACTTTAGGGCTGGCTGCGTGCAGAGCCCGCCTACCCTGTCATACCTCCTCCAAGGTCACAGGATGTCCACGCTGATCCATCCTGGCTGAGCTGTGTGGGCCCTTAGCAAACTTGGCAAGGCTCACTACCAGGCAGGCAAGCAGGCCCTTGCATAGCCTGGCAGTCTGACCCTGACCTAGAGCAAGGCTCCAAGGCTGGAGGAACAGGCACTGGTCACCAGTAGTGAGAATGAGCAAGACGAATGCCACAGCACAAGAGGACAGCTCTGTGGCCCTCAGCATGAGGAACGGGCCAAGTTAGAATGAGAACACAACACGTGTGAGCTTCAGAATTTATTTAGACAAAAATGCTATAAACAATTTAAAACAAAACCATGTACAAGAAAATAGCCAACAAAGCACAGGATCCCTGCTGTGCCTCCCTAAGTGGGAAAGACAGATGGCAAGGTCTGTGCCACCCACCCCAGGAGGCTCTGTACTATGTTACTTTCCTGAATCCTACACTTCCCTATACAAAATGGCACTTGGACCAAACCCTCTAGCGAAAAACAGCTTTTCAAGCTGAGCACACAGCTGGCTCCTGAAATGGAACGTGAGGCCCTGACCGGCGTGTCCAAGTGGGAGGGTGGCAGCGTCCACTGGGTGGCACCTCCGCAATCAGGACACGGAGCGCAGGAGCCACCCTGCCAAGGCCACAGTGTGAGCTGTCTGCCAGCAAGCAACGGAGCGACAGCAAAAGGCACAAGTTCCTGTCCCAGCCAGCCATCCTGACTCAGGGCTGAGGAGGACCCGCCGAAGGCTCCCTCCAGGGCTAAGTGCGTGGGATTCATGATGGAAAACACCGCAGAGTGGCTGCTTAGAATTTCTTTTTAAAATCACCAGATTTTATAAAAATTACTCCCAGGAGGTTATTGAATCTACAAAGCAGAATTTCGCCAAGGATCATTTATAAACCACTGGGGAGACACAGGCGCCGCTCCTTAACTGTGGCCGATAATACTCATTCGGTTGTGGAATCGGCTCTCATCCTTTCCTGCGGTGGGAGACGCATAGTTGGGGAGCAGCTGCACGCTCAGGTGGGCGCAGGGTCTGGTGCACAGCGCTGGGGCGGAAAGCACCAGTGTTCTCAGGAGTGCTCCTCCTCGTCTTTAATTTCAGAAATTCTGTCTATAGATTTAAGGATTTCCGCAACGAGATTCAATGTTTCGGCTCCGGAAACCAGCTGCCTACAATGAAAGCAGAGGTTGGGGGCTGTTACTTCACAGCAGTAGCGGAAGTGCTGCGGCAGAGGGGCCCAGAGTCAGCAGGGCAGTCCTCACTGCAGGTAGCCCACGACAGGCCCTGTGGGCTCAGCCCCTGGAAGACAAGTGCAGGTGGTAGGGTGACCTCCTGACAAAGGAGAAGCAACACACATCCAGCAGAAACCACAGGATGTCGACCCTTCCCAGGCTGGCCACGTGGCCCTGCTCCCAGGAGCCTCGGCCGTGATCGCAGGGGCCGCTGAGGTTCTGGGTGCTTGGGTATGGTTCCAACACGGTCAGCCATTTTTTTGAGACAGGGTCTCACTCTTTACTCAACCTTCAACTCGGCAATCCTCCTGCCTCTGCCTCCCGAGTGCTAGAATTACAGGTCTGAACTACCACAACCGGCTTTGCTGTATGAGGTTACTGGGGATTGAACTGAGGACCTTGTGCTTCCATGGAAGGCACCGAACCACTGAGCTAAATCCCCGGCCCTGTTCAATCACGTTTATTTATTTATTTTTTATTTTTATTTATTTATTCTTTTTTTGAGACAGGGTCTTGCCTGTGGTTCAGGCTGGCCCTGAGCTCAGCCTCAAACTCCCATCACAGCAATCCTCCTGCCTCTGCCTCCCAAGTGCTGGGATTACAGGCGTGAGCCACCACGCCCAGTACTGCTGGTATGTGGTACTGGTTGCTGCTGGGCGTGGGTCTCCACGCCCAGTATTGTTATGTGGTTAACAGGGATCAAACCCAGGTCCTTGTGCTTGCAAGACAGGCGCCGGAACCACTGAGCTAAATCCCCGGCCTCGTCAATCACTTTTAATGTCTGGTCTTTCAGCCTTAGGTTCTTGGGATCCAGCCTCCTGCACAGCAAGGAGTGCCTGTGACTGTGTGTTAATATAGCAGTGACATCACTCAGGAGCCTTGTGTGTCCTTTCTAGGTTTATACGACAGGAGGAAAATAAGAAGCTCACTCAGCTGCCCACTGGGACGGAAGCCATCAGGGGCAGCCATCAGGACCACCAACAGCCTCTCCCTGGAGCTGCACGTCCAGCCACCGCACAGTTCCTGGGCCACATCACCCTCACCTCACCCTCACCTGCCCCAAGGGTTCCGGCCCTCGGCACTCACTTTATAGAGGAATGCGCGCTGTTCATGACCACGCGGAGGTTCTGCAGTGCCACATCAGTGTTCTGTTTCACCACTGTCAGGCTGGCGCCCTGGCCTGACCGCAGAGATTCGTTCTCACGCTTGAAGTTGGAGACCTGTGCCTGCGCAGGACAGGGCAGTCTGTGTCAGGACTGCGATGGCGGAGCAGAGAGCACGCCAGCTCCCCGTGTGGATCACCCCTGGGGACAGGCGCAAGCCCTCCCCCCAACAGGTGCTCCTTCCCAGTGGGGCTCCTCAGAGCAGACAGAGCCCGCACCTCTCCTTACTCCAGGGTGTCCTCAGCACCCGCTCTTTCCAGGCCACCTCCCCTCAGCCCCTCGACACGACAGCACAGCACAGCACCCTCAGGCCTGAGCAGAAGCCTGCGCTGTCCTGTGAGCTCTTCTGCTGGGGCACGGGGAAGACAGTTCCCTTGCCCTCACACTTGTGTGACGGTAAGGGAAAGGGAGACCCTTGACACCTTTCCTCTTATTACCTGGAGCAAGTTTACTTCTTGTTTCAGCCTCATGACGTGATTTTCTGCCTTCATAGCCCGTTTCTGTTACCCGAAACACAGACAAGCCGCACGGCTGAGGGTGTAACGGGCCACTCCCCAGCCGGCCCCCACCCCGGGAGGGGTCCAGCCCACGGAATCTGGGCTCAGCCTCGACACACTGATGGCCCACAGCAGTGTGACCGCCATGCCCAGGGCCCCTGGTCCTGTCCCAGCCCGGCCTCCCCTACCTCTGGGCCAGCACCCCGAGCCCAGAGACAGAGCCCCTGCATACGGTCATCAGCTCCAGGTTCTGTTCCACCTGCTGCACCACAGACTCCAGGTCGTGGTAGTCACTCTCCTCCTTGATCATCTTTGCTTCTAGCTTCCGCTCAAGTGTCCTCACCCTGGCAGAAGAAGAAACCTGAGGCGCAAGTTTGCGCAGCTGTTTCCAAGAGCACTTCTAATTTAAAGGAAAAGCACTTTGACCTCCCTGCTGGTGAGTGCCACCGAGAGCCCACCGTGGAGGCACCGAGGCCCGCTGTGCCCCTCGGGGGAGTCACGGGAGCCTCCAGCTCAGCTGGCTCTGCAGCAGTTCGCCTGGCTTGAGCCTGATGCTTCAAAAGCTTTACCCGGAGGTGGTGGGAGCGTGTGGCCTGGCAGCCCCACTCAGGGAGGCGGAGGCAGGACGCTCAGAAGTTCAAGACTAGCCTGTACAACTTGACAAAACTCTGTCTCAAATTTTATAAAGAGCTGGGGACATAGCGCAGTGTATAGGTCCGGGGTTCAATCTCCAGCACTGGGTGAAAAATGGGTCCACGAATTGTGTTTGTTATAGGAATAACCAGATGCAACCCTGGGCTCTTATAATACCTAGAAATCAGTTTCCCTCCGTAGTAGAGGACGTTTTGAATTGATTCCTGACAAAAGCTTACATACATTTCTGTTTGAGTTTCAGAGAAGCTCTGAATCTCATTCAGCTTTCTTCTTAGCTTAGAATTTTCATCTTTCAGCTGCAGAGAAAGAAAACCCTTATTAGAAACCCAGTACATCTCACTCGGGAGTGTGAGTGCTTCTACGTGGGCACTGCCACTTCTGGTTTTGTCTGTTGGTAGTATATGTGAGGGCACTACCACAGAGCTCAGCACCGACAGCCAGGTTAGACCTGGGGGCCCTGGGCTGCAGTTCTATTTATGGCCTTTTTAGATGAGTGTGACTTTTCTTGTTTTTTAGGTTTTTTTGAAACAGGGTCTCACTTTGTGGTTCAGGCAGGCCTTGAGCTCAGCCTCCAGCTCACATCCCAGCAATCCTCCTGCCTCTGCCTCCCGAGTGCTGGGATTACAGGCGTGAGCCACCACGCCCGGCACTTAAAATGAGTGTGACTTTTCAAAGTCTTCATCTAGAACACATGGCATGATACCCTGAACAATGGTGCTCACCCACCCTCCCTAAGCACAACCCACACTCCACAAAAGCCTCACTTCTTACCTCACCTCAGAACATTATTTTCTTTTTCCTTTTTAGATACAGTCTCGCTATACCTGGCTTTGAACTCACTCTAGAACCCATCCTGACCTCAGACTCATGGGGACCCTCCTGCTGCAGCCTTCCAAGTGCTGGAGTTACAGGCATGCACCACCACGCCCAGCACAGCCCCCTTACCTTTGCTTGGTGGTACTCAGTGTGCAGCCAAATACAACCTAGGAGACCTCTCTCGCTGCGAGGGGAGTCTCTGCAGCACTGGTTATCCCCCTACACGTCCCCACCGCCGCCCCGCCACCCCAGGTGGTGCAGCCTCAGACACTCACTGCTCAGCCCGTTCCTCACTTACTGCTTCATAACTCATCTGCAGCGTCCGCAGCTGTCTGTCTCCTAGGGACTCTCCGTGAGCTGCAAAGTCTGTGCCTGGACTCTCGCATGGGGATGCCGGGGACACACGCGAGTCTGTGTCACTCACAGTCCACGGGGGCAGAGACTCAGGCCTCGCCAGCTCCGACGGGGTAGAGAAGAAGGACAGGTAGGTGCCACAGGGAGATGTGCTGGTGGTGGCCCGGGACGAGCGGGTCTGCTCCACAGCGGACGGCAGATAGGCCCCATTCCACCCGTCCTCCTCGTCATCCTCATCCAGGAGGTCGCCCGCCCCTGTCAGGTCCTCAAAGAACGGCTGCTGATAGTCTAGGCTGAAGCTCATGGCCTGGGTAGTCGGGGAGCTGGGGTCCAACCCCAGGGAGCGCCGTGAGGCTTCCTGAAACAGTGGAGGTACGCCCTATAGCCAGAAGCCACCACTTGCCCTTCTACCCAGCCCGGAACCATCCCAGCTGGGCCTGGTGTCACAGACTAAATTCCCAGTACTCTGGAAGCTGAGGCGAGAGGAGAGCAAGCTCAAGGCCAGCCTGAGTGATCTGGCAAGGACTCAGAATTCACCCAAGGCTGTTGGGGTAGCTCAGCGATGTGCCTGCCTACCATGCACAAGGCCTGCATTCAATCCTGGCAACACAAGGGAGAAAGAGAGGCTCTCTTGTCTACTACGGGGGCCGAGCAGCTATCAGCTCAACTGGTCTTCTCCACCGCAGAAGCAGCAGCCCTGCCTTCCCATATGTCCCTTCTGGGGCCACAAAGAGCACTGTCAATCTCCAGAGTCTCGGATCTACCTTCGGATAAATTCTACTGTTGGTCATGTCATCTTTGGACAGGCTGAGGTTCTTGGTTTTCAGAAACTCTTTAAAGGAGAATGGGTTTGCCTCTTCAAGGTCTCCAGGTTTGTCATCTGAAATAACAGGCATCACAAGGGTCATTCAGCAGGAGCCGTCTCAAGGCCCTTTGCAGCGCATGATGGCAGCTACTGGGGGGACCACCCTCGTGAAGCCACCTGACTGAGGTGACACTGGGAAGCAAGCCAGTTGCCCCAAAGAGGGAGACACATCTGTTTCTGTGTACTCAATTCACCCACCCCTACCCCTGGGTCCCCCAGGGGCTCCTGGCTTTCTGATGCGGGAGCCAGGGCCTTACTCAAGCGGGACCAGCTCTGTCTGAGCCACACTCCCACGTCACTCTGGGGTCTTTATGATGTGGCGCTACCAAGCCAGCCCAGGTGCCAGGGCTAGGGTGACTTGCACGTGGGCTTCAAACTCCTCAGGGGCTGCGGCGCTTGGGAGCCGCTCGCCTCAGTCCTGATCTCCTACCCAGTTCTCCTCCCTCACTCTCCGCACCTGATGCCACGCTTCCCCTGGGGCCCAGCCCTTCCTGGAGCCTCTCCCTAGTGTCAGCCCCTACACAGAGCGCTGCTGTCACCCTGCCCTGCTGTCTCCTCAGGTCCCTCAGGCGGGGGACTTTCTGCCATCTTCATGTCCCCGGTGTGTGAGGTTCTCCTTCCAGGGTCACCTCCAGGGTCAAGTGAAACTCTTGGGATTCTACCTGTATCTGCTCTTGCGGGGTGCAGCACACCCCTCAGATCCCATCAAATCGGCAGCGCCGGGCTGGACAGGTGCCTGGCACTGCGTGGTGTGTGAAGAGAAAGTGAACAGACACCCAACTACTACGCTACCTCCAAAGCGAGTTTCGCAGGCTCCTGATAGACCTTGCTTAGCACATTTCCCCTTTCCATAGCCAAAATCTGCAAAGAGATATGGTCACTCCACCACCTCAAGCGAAGCTGTGTGGCTAAGGTGCTTTTGTGGGGACAGCAGTGCCCCTCACTGGCGGGATAACTTTGGAGAGCAAGCTGGGAGCGCTGGACCACGAGGTGCCTCAATCTATGGGAGTGTGATGGGGTTCTGCACCCAGCCAGCTCTGTGCCCAGCAAACGGCGCCCAGCTGCGGGTGACACCGCCGCCTGCACGCCACAGCTGCGGCTGCCACGGTCTCCCCGCTCTCCCCCGCCGGGAAGGTCCTTCCTGTCCGAGCTCCCCGGCCCGCCTGTGAGCTGGGCTGGGGGCGCTCGGCTAGCTCGGGGCTCCCTGCCGGGACTGCTCCCTGCCGGGACTGTGCCCCGACTCTCACCTGTGTCTCCCACGGAAGCCAGCACCGGGCTGGGCACATAGCACATAAACGTCGGCCGAAAGCCGAGGAAGGGGGAAAGCCCACAGTCTAGCTGGGGCAGGCAAGACCGGCGCTCACAGAACGCAGGAGCTGTAAGCGACAACGACAGCGACTTCAACTCCGCCCGAGCCCGGCCGCCCCCCGGTCCCGGCCCCGCTCACCGTCCGTCACCACGAGGCTCCGCGCCCGGGACAGCGGGGGCGCGCCTGGGCGGCGCGCGTAGCCCGACATCGCGGCCGCCGGCCTCCTAGCCGGGGCCCATGGCCCCGCCGCCGCCCCTCCGAACTCCGGCAGCACCTTCCGCTCCGCGCACCCGCAGCGCGCAGGAGGGGGCGGGGCACGCGGCGGAAGCGGAAGTGACGGCAGAAGCGCGGCGGGCGTGATGGCGGCGGCGGTCCTCGCGGCGGCCCGGCTGCTTCGCGGCTCGGGGACCTGGGGTCGGCGGTCGAGGTGAGCCAGGCGTCCTCCGAACCAGGGGACCGAGGGACCGCGAGGACAGCCCGCCGCGAGGTCACTTCCCGGCCCTCGGGAAACGTGTGTGGCCGGCTCCCGGCGCCTCACGGCTCGCGGGTGGGAGGCGAAGGGGTCGGGGGCTGACGATTGCTGATCCCAGCGTCGGCATCCGATAGGGTCACCTCGACGCAAGGCTTTGTGTTATGAAATGGGAAAGGCTAGACGGTCACGAGGGAAGGCGCTGCGGCGGTGACATCTAAGCCAGAGGTGACGAAGGGGAGTGCGTGCAGGAAGGACGGGCTGCGGCGGCGATGCGCAGAAAGTTCCAAAAATTGTGACTAGGACCTCCCAGGGAGGGGAGACACCGGCCCGGGGTACGCGGCCGTGTGGACCCTCCAAGGGCCAGCTGTGGAAGGGCAGCGCCGCCCAAGGGCTCCGAGCTGCTCTCGGAGTGGCTTCTTGTTACAAGCCTGTTGTTTTGCCAGGCTTGGCAGTTAACGCCAAAGAGCTGAACCGTCTTGCTTTGAACCCTGGCTGGCCTAGGGTTGCGACCGCTCCCAGTGTTGTCCTTCAGGTGTCCCGTAGAAAGGCAGTGTTCACTTAATTCTGACGGAAGTTGGTTACCCAGCTGCACGTCACAGTTGAACGTGGCTGTGTGCTGTCTCCCCTGTTGTAATGGTTGTTTTTGTCTCTTGCAGGTTTGGACTCCCAGCACACAGACAATTTAGTAGTGGAGGTGCTTATGCCAACATCCCCCTCTCTACTCCCTTGCCCGGAATACCCAAGCCTATTTTCGCTACAGTTGACGGACAGGAAAAATTTGAAACCAAAGTTACCACGCTGTCTAATGGCCTACGTGTGGCGTCTCAAAATAAGTTTGGACAGTTTTGTACAGTGGGGAGTAAGTACTGTTACGTGTTGCTGGTGATCTCTCTCAAGTTTTAGCCTTAACTGTCAACTGGGAACTTTGCTTTGAGTAGAAGCACGTTAAAAATCTGAAATTCTGCACATGTTGTGGTGCATGCTGGGAATCTGAGCTACCTAGGAGAGTGAGACAGGTGGACAGTAAATGCAGGGCTGGTCCTGGCATTGCACTGGCGATTTTGTGAGTGGGAGTCATATTGTGCCCTTCGTTCAGTCCTGTAAAAAAAAAGGGAAAAAATTTGAGAACTTGAACAACGGCTATTTTTGGTAGTAGAATTTAGGGTAGGATTTTCTCCTACCTTTCCTTTTTACCTTTCCGTAATCCTACAATTTTCCCTCATAAACCACGTTAGCCCTTCGCAAATGTTGGTGTGTACAGTAATGCCCTGATTTGCAAATGATTCTCTTCACTAATAGTTCTGTTTTCAAAGGGTTCAATGAAATTTTGCTTCTGTCACAAAATCCACAGCTGTTGACAAACACAGCATGGCCATTTTCCCCCCAAATCGTAAAACAAGTTAGTGAGCTGAGACCTACTGCGTACCTGCGGAGCGGTTATCGCAGAACAGTGACGTGGCCATTGCCCCCATCTAACTACCTGTGGCTGTTGGGGGTCACAGCATGGAAAGGTTTCTTTCTGATTAAACTGTCTGTTTTGAATATCTGATTTAACCTGTGTTCTCTTGTTATCAGTTCTTATTAATTCAGGATCAAGATACGAAGCGAAATACATTAGTGGGATTGCTCACTTTTTGGAGAAATTGGCATTTTCGGTTAGTGTCAAATGTGTGCTTTGTGAAGACTGCTCAGAAAGGGGTGTTTGGGGTTTTTTAAAATGGTTTTTCTCCCCTCGAACAGTTATTTTGATAAATGACTCAAGTTACTAAGTCAGTGCTAATTAGGTATCTTATAAGTTAAAACATTTGTGTGTTTTGAAACAAGGAAGTTTTCTTAAAGGTTATGTTTCTGAGACAGTTTTTTATTGCTTATTTAAGCTTTCATGTTTATTTTTGACAGTCTACTGCTCAGTTTGGCAGCAAAGATGAGATTCTGCTCACCTTGGAGAAGCACGGAGGCATCTGTGACTGCCAGACCTCCAGGTACAATGGCCGTAGACCCTTACTTCCTGTCCACGTGAAGCTGACCTCATCCCAGGTCAGAGTGAGAAGGGATCCCTGGCTCAGGCAGTGAGTGGGGCGTGTATTAGGGGCAGGGCCATAGCTGACAGAAGTGAGACTAGGGAATAGTCTCATTTCAGTGGGGTGGATCCTGGGTTCCCAAGGCAGGGCCCGGTCCCAAGATGCTCACAGGTCAGGCAGGGTCCACTCACAGAGCACAGGCCCAAGAGATGGGGCAGTGAGAGGGAACCTGGGCCACAGGTGGGGAACTAGGTCTGGAGTTAGGAAGGGAATCTAGCAGAGTAATGTGGGGACTGTTCTGGACCCAGGCACAGGAGAGCCCCAGCTTTGGCTGGAAGCAGCAGCAGCTCTTTGGGTGGAGGAGGAAGCTGCATTGCCTGGAGTGAGCTGCAGCACACTGGGGAAGCAGCATACATTCGGAGAGCTCTGTGCCATAGGAGGGGGTGGGTGCAGATCAGATGGTTAGAACTGGCTGGATGTTTCCATCTAAACACTAGAAGACACGTTGAGTGCTGAGAATTTGGCACATCCAGTGCTCTGGACCCACGCGCCTAGCCCTGGTGAACCCCTTCTCTGGCAGGCAGCGTGTCCTTAGCTCAGGCTGATGTTCCTTGCCTCCTACCCTTTCCTTGCATAGTAACAGACCAGCCTCTTGTCGTAAGCTCCCTGAATGTTTCCAGGTCAGCCATTCGGGTTGCTTGTCCACTCACAGGCTGGCCAGTGGCCCTTGGAAGAGCGCCTGTGCTTACAGATGCCCAGGCAGATTGGCTGTGGCCACTGTATGGGGTTTTTCACTCAAACTTCCCCAGCAGGCTCTGTGGCTCCTATTGCAGGGAACTCACACTCTGTTAAGAGGGAAAGGGAAGCAAGCCTGCGGCTCTGGACTGCAGTGGTGAAGCACCCCCTGCACATGGATCCCAGCCTGAGGTGTCCTGCTAGATGTAGGCTTAAGTGTCAGTGGGTTCTTTCTTCCAGAGACACCACCATGTATGCTGTGTCTGCTGACAGCAGAGGCTTGGACACTGTGGTGGGCTTGCTGGCTGACGTGGTTCTGCAGCCTCGCCTGACAGGTGTGGATGGCACTTGGGGCCCTAGTGGCTGCTGTGGTGAGGAGCGGCATTGTGCTGTTGGGGCTGGGCTTACCTTGCAATGATGCGTGGTGTCACCCCGAGTTCACCAGGGATCAGAAAGCTCTTGGCAGCTCAGGGCTCGGTGGGGAGCATGCACTCTGGTATAGACACCTGGGTTCTGTGGCCCCACATGGTAGTGAGGGCCTAGTATTCTGGTGCGCCTCTGCGCCTTCTGAAGCTCTTAGTGATGTAGCATTTCAGAAACACTTCTCATGCCGTCTCTAAATGCCAGGCTGGCATGCTCCCTGGAGCGTCTGCCGGTGTCCTTGTTAAGTGTTCTTGGCCTTGCATATGACAGGACTTGAGTCCTTGCTTGGAGGGGTTACAGAGAGATTGCTGGTTGTTCCAGCATCTGACCTATGTGGCACAGCAGCCCAGCCTCCATGTGCTGTTAGGATCCTATGGTGCTGGCCTGGGAAGTTGGTGGAATGGCCACACTGGTCTGTGACCCTTCCCTAGTCCTTTTGTCCAGTCTTGTGTTTTCAGATAATCACTTGGGTCAGAAGGATCAAGTCCCCTCAGTCCCTGTTAGAGGTGAGCCTGCCAGGCCTCCCACTGGGACTCCACAGAGAGCAGTCTAGGCAGAGAGGTCAGAGTGCCCACTTCCTGCTCCCCAGCCTCTGGCCTGGTAAAGGCAAAGGAGACCATAGTGTCTGCCTCCTATGGGCACGGCTGGTGTGGGCCCTCACTGACACAGGCTGAGCCTTGCGTTGGGTTCCCTGCAGATGATGAGCTAGAAATGACGCGGATGGCTGTCCAGTTCGAGCTGGAAGACCTGAACATGCGGCCCGACCCAGAACCTCTACTCACTGAGATGATCCATGAGGTGAGCAGGCTCACAGTGCCTCGCAGCCCTGCTAGGAATCTCTACCATCCTGTGGGTTCCAGGTGTTGATAGAATGCTCTTAGTCACTCACTGATCCCTCTTCACCTGGTGCTGGGCATAGAAGCCAGGCGTGTGTGTGTGTGTGTGTGTGTGTGTGTGTGTGTGTGTGAAGCAGGCAGGCGCAAACTGTCCTCGAATTACCTTTAGTAGTGTTTATATTTTCCAGTTTTAGGGGGGTTTTGAGACTCAGTCTTGCTTTGTAGTTTAGGCTGGTCCTGAACTCACTATACAGCCCAGGCCAGCCTCGAATTTAGCAGTCCTCCTGCTAAAATCCCGAGTATGGGATTACAGGCATGAGCCACCACACCCGGCGCTCTGGTACATGGTACTGGGGACCCAGGAACTTAAACTTGCCAGGCAGACACTGGAACCACTGAGCTAAATCCTCAGCCTCTCTAGTTCTTGCAGTAACAGCCTAATGGCCATTTCCGTCTTCAGAAGGACCCTTTCTTTTCTTACTTTTTACTCTAGAGTGGTAGGCTGTGCTATTTTTTTGATACACCAGAGAGAATTGCTAATGCCAAAGCACACTGAGGGCGTATGGTTGTCGGGCTTGCCTGGAGGCTCAGCTGGTGGCAGGCGACAGCTTCTCTTTGGGACCCTCACAAGTTCTCGTGCATGTGCCCTTCCTTCCCACAGGCTGCTTACAGGGGGAACACGGTGGGCCTTCACCGATTCTGTCCCCCAGAAAACATCGCCAGGATTGACCAGGAACTGCTTCATTCCTACCTGAGGAGCTACTACAGGCCTGAGCGCATGGTGCTGGCTGGTGTTGGTGTGGAACATGAACGCCTGGTGGAGGCCGCCAGGCAGTACCTCCTGGGGGTGCAGCCCGCCTGGGGGGATGCAGGGGATGTGGACGTGGACGTGGACAGATCTGTGGCGCAGTACACTGGCGGAATCGTCAAGGTAACACAGTGCCTGCGGCTTCTGGTGTGTGCTGTGTGTCTGCGCCATCCTGATAGGCTATTACTCTGCACCACGCAGCCTGGGGCCCAGTGCCTATGTCTGATTTCAGGCGCACTCTTGGCCAGGGTGGCCTCAGCCTTGGCTCAGTGAATCCTGCCGCTTGCCCTGGTCGGGTTTTGTCAAAACACAGGCTCAGGACCTACGTGTGACACCCCTTGGTCCCACTGCAGGTAGAGAGGGACATGTCCAACGTCAGCCTGGGCCCAACCCCCATCCCTGAGCTCACACACATCATGGTTGGCCTTGAGAGCTGCTCCTTCCTGGTGAGTCTGGGCCTGGCAGGGGGTACCTCAGCCTGAGGGTAGCTCCTGGCTGAGCCCATGCTTGCCCCGCACAGGAGAACGACTTCATCCCTTTTGCAGTGCTGAACATGATGATGGGAGGCGGTGGCTCCTTCTCAGCCGGAGGCCCAGGCAAAGGCATGTTCTCCAGGCTCTACCTCAACGTGCTCAACAGGTGTGTGGCGTCCCTGGGCCACTGTGCACATGTGCATCTTGAGGCCGAGGTGCCCTTTCTCCAGGGTCTGGGGGCTGGTGCTGTGTGCTCACCTCTGCCCTGGCTCCCCATCACCTCACAGGCATCACTGGATGTACAATGCCACCTCCTACCACCACAGCTACGAGGACACCGGCCTGCTGTGTATTCATGCCAGTGCCGACCCGAGACAGGTGGGAGCACGCGTTGGGAAGCAGCAGCGGCCACTCTGCCCAGCACCCTGCTTGTGGAAGTCAGCTGAGGCTGATGGCACTGCTCACACCTTCGTTTCCTGCTGTCCTTCGTAGGTTCGAGAAATGGTTGAAATCATCACAAAGGAATTTATCCTGATGAGTGGAACTGTGGATGGGGTAAGAAAGGCCAGAACCTTTATGGGACCTGTCCACATGTCAGGGAGGGCCGGGGGGGGTGGGGCGGGCAGAAGTGTCCCCAGAGCAGTGTGCGCGTCGTCCTCCTTGGCCACCTCTTAAGAACAGTGTAGAGTGGACACTGTGGGGCCTCCCTGGCCTCTGTTTCATACTTGAACTGAAGTTTGCTATAGAGCATTTGCCTGGCACGTGTGAGGTCCTGGTTCAATCCCTGCGGTACCAAAAAACTCTCCACAGCTGATCTTTCAGTGTTTTTTTCTTTCAAGGTACAGTAGCTGCCAGGCCCACGGGCTTGTCCCTCTTGGGGCCTCTGTGAGGCGCCCTCGTTCTCAGTTGCTAGTGGTTCAGTGCAGCACTGATTTGCAGGCTGCTCCCTCAAGGCCCTGGAGGCTGCTGAGCGGTTGTCTGGGTCCTGTGCACAGGCCCTGGTAGAACCAGAACCACTTATCTCCTACAGCAGTGCGGTACCAAGAGGCACGTTTGTCCCTGTCCCTGGCACAGCCCCCTCCTAGGAAACAGGGTCCAGGCTGCAGAGAGGCCCCGTGAGATCCTGTGAGTTCTTCTGCTAGCTGGTCTGGCTGTGGTGGCCTGACGGATAGATGCTGGTGGCCTGTAGGTGGAGCTGGAACGGGCCAAGACGCAGCTGATGTCCATGCTCATGATGAACCTGGAGTCCAGGCCTGTGATCTTCGAGGATGTCGGGAGGCAGGTGCTGGCCACCCACTCCCGAAAGCTGCCGCATGAGCTCTGTGCACTCATCCGTGAGTATGGCCTGTGGTGGGCACCCCAGCAGCAGACCCCCAGCCCATCTGTGCCAGCTGGCACCTCAAGATGTGACCAGCCCTCCAGACCCCTCATGAAGGGTCCTCAGGGACAGTGGAGTCCCTAGTGCATGTGATAGAGCAGCCTCTGCCCTGCCCAGTCCTGTGCAGGACGTCTCAGCCATATTTGTGCCTGGGGCTCTTCTGGGCTATTACTGGGAGCAGCTGGTCAGGCTGCCAGAGCCAGCCCTGGGCACGGGGCTTTCTCCTGAGCTTCACAAAGCGCACTCCCTTCCTGCGCCCTGACTTCCTCCCGGGGTAGAGCCGTGCCGCTTTGGCTGATGCATCGTGCCTTGCACTAGGCGACGTGAAACCGGAGGACATTAAGCGGGTGGCTGCCAGGATGCTGCGTGGGAAGCCTGCTGTGGCGGCTCTGGGCGACCTGAGCGGCCTGCCCAGCTACGAGCACATCCAGACTGCACTGTCGAGCCGGGATGGGCGCCTGCCGAGGACGTACCGGCTCTTCCGGTAGGATCCGCGAGGTCCTGGAGATCAGCCCTGGACGGTGGTGTGCACGTGTGCGCTGTGGTGTGGATGGTGCGAGGTGCTTGGCTCTGAGCAGTGCGCAGAGGGGAGCTCAGGCGTGTCTGAGCAGCGCTGCCGTGGCCGCCACAGCATCTTTCCTCCCTTCTTAAGGAAGCTTGCCAGGTGGGGGTGAACTTTCCTTTCCTCCTGGCCTAAAGGCAGTGCCACCCAGCTTGGGTTGCTCATCCACCAACAGACTGTCAGCCCTCCCAGGGACTCTGGGTCCTAGGGGCCATGCCAGAGCCTTAAGCCGTGGTCTTGGGCCTCCCCTGGCCTGCAGGCCACACTGGACAGAACAGAGGGGTACGCATGCACACTGTGCTCTCTGCCAATAAAACAGTGACCACCTCCTGCCGCACTGTTCGCCTTCTCTTGGCTGAGCATGGGGTTTGGAGGGACCACTGTCACCCAGTCGTTGGTGACATACACTGTACCCTAGCACTCTGGGGAGCAGGAAGGCTCCAGGTTTGAGTCCTTCCTGGGCAATGTAGTAAGACTCTGTCTGATAGTTTAAAAATTAAGCAGGGTGGGGTGTGGAGGGAAGCTGAGTTCAGTCCCCAGTACTGCTAAACAGAAGCCATTTTCCTGCTCTCTAAGAACCATCTAGTTTGGCTGGGTTCTTGGAGCACCTAGTCCCCCAGAGGTGAGGTGCGTCTGACCCCAGCTGTTGCCATGTGCTGGCACTAAGAGCTGCCAAGGTCCTGGGAAGATGGAAGGGAGAATTGCCTGCCGTTGTGGGCATCTCGGGTACAGGTGACCTGCCGTGCAGTGACCTGCAGAGCTCCGGAGCCCGAGCAGGGTCAGGCCAGAACTCGCCCTGCAGCTCAGGTGGCTCTGTGCTGCGGCACCTAGAACATGACAAACTGGTGACTGTAAACGTGGCACCATCAGCCACGTGAACTAGATTTGTGGTTGGATAACAAAACCTAGAACCAACCAAAAAATTACACACAGTAAATAGGTCCTCGGGTGGTAGCTTTTCTCCCAGGGGAAAATGCCAAGAGACTAGAGGGAGAAAAGTAGAAGAATGGAGTAATAAGAGAAGATTACGAGCAAGGCTGGAGTAGAAAGGAGGATTGTGTAAAGTTAGGGAAGAAAGCAGGAGGGAGAGAAGGAAGAAATGAAACTAGGAATGGAGTTCACACATGGGGCAGGATCAAGAGCAAACGACGCAGCGGTCCCGGCGTCGGCCTGGCAAGCGCGAGGTCCAGAGTTTGATCCCGGTACCACACACCACAGCGCTGGGTGTGGTGGCTCACGCCTAATCGTAGCACTCAGAAGGCAGAGGCAGGAAGGTTCCCGAGAGGTCGAGGCTGGCCTGGACTACATAGTGAGTTCAGGGCCTCCCTGAACTATAGCGAGACCTGTCTTTCCCCCCAAAAAGAGGAAAGAAAAGAAAAGAAAAGGAAAAAAATGTCCACTTCAAGGCACATCTGTACTGTCACGGGCAGACAGAGTTCAGATCTGTTGATTAACCCCTGAGAGGGCCAGGGGGCTGGTCAGCGGGGATAGTGTCCCAGGTTCTGAGGAGGCACGGGCTGCACCCCTGCCAAGCAGTTGGATGTGGTGCCTGGCATTCTGGGGGCTGAGTGATCTGGTCTCCTCCTGCCCCCTCAGCCTTTGCACACCTGGCCAGGACCCCGGGATGCACCCTCAACCCCTCCTCGGCCCTGTCCTGCCCTGACCTCTGGTCTTGCCACCCACAGCCACTCTGCTGGCCCCGATGCCCAGACTGCTATGTAGCAGGGCCAGTGGACAGGAGGTTGTGTTACATGGTTGCAGATGGCCTTGAACTTGCAGTCCTGGCCAAGTGCCAAATATTTTGGGGTTTTTTTGTTTGTTTGAGACTGGTTCAGACTGGCCTCAAACTCAGTAATCCTACCTCTGCCTCCTGAGTGCCAGTGTACCCTGGGTGTCATCGGTGGCAACACCAGGCCGGGCCTTACGAGCATGCGCCACTACGCCTGGCTTCCAAGTGCTAAGTTCTTAGAAGCCACTCTTGTGCCTGTTCCACCGTTCCGTTTTTGGGTTTTTGCAGTACCAGGGCATTGAACCCGACGCTTCGCACAGGCTAGACGGGTGCGTTAACCCTACTGCGCTCTGTCTCCAGTTGGTGCTCCGTGAAGGCTGGCCAGCTTCATCTGCGGTGGGGTTTTAAACTGACTTTCCAAGTGAAACATGACTTACCTGAAACAGCAGCTGGTTCGACATCCCTGCACATCCCAGGACCGCATCAGCCACGGGTCCTGGGACAAACTAGTACACATTCTCCAAGGTCACAGTCAAGATTCTTTCCATGATATGGGTCAGAAAAAGCCTAGCTACAACTCACGAAGCCCTGCTCACGAGAATACTCCTGATTCGTTTTCCGTTTGCTCGAAACTTGGGACACAGGCACTTGGTGTGGTTACACAGCACAGACCCTGAGGAGCTGTTCGGGGGGCAGCTGCACTTTGGTTGGGGTCTCCCGCTGTGCTGAGGAGGCCGGCTGAGACCGCCTGCTCTACAGCCTGAGGGCCCCCCGTCCTCTCCTGGCCTCACTTCTGGCCATGCGCAGCGCCGAGACCATCAGGTTCGCAGCCTCCCCTGTTCGCAGCGAGCTCTGTGGAAACGGTGTACACACAGTCCTCCTCCCACTCAGTCTTGGGCCAGAAGGTGTGAGTATGCAATGTATGCATTTATTTAAAAATATAAATATGCAAAAATAAATAATTTAGCAGGGGGAGCGGATGTCCCTAGGTTTCTCTACACTCAAGTGTGCACTCTTCTCTGGAGACAGAGTGACCCGCACGTGGCCTGCGTCCTGGCCCGGGAGGAGCAGCTGTTCGGAGGTCGCTGAAATGAGGCCTGGCCTGTGGTGAAGGGGAAGTGGTCCTGCCTCAGCCAGGGGACCAGCCGGGTCCACGGGAGCCGGCAGAGGCTGACGGTCCCACCTGGAAGGGTCTGGCTTTGGCTCTGATGCTGCCTGGGCCCCAGCAGGTTCCGGTGTGGCAGGCGCGGGGCTGGAGGACGCAGGCCTTGCCTTGGCCTCTAGATGCTAGCGAGGTGTGGGGTCAGGAGAGGGACTGCAGGGACCCGCGGGCCCAGGGCTGGAATGTGAGCACAGGAAGGTGAGGAGGAGCCTGCAGAAAGCTGGGACTCTGCTACGTTCCAGGGCAAAGGGGCTCAGACATCAGAGAGAAGCCCCGCCCCCTGGGGAGGGGTCACGGGACACCAGTGGGCTGGGCTGCCAGCTCCTGGCTTCCTGGTGAGAAGCAAGGAGGCCCTGCAGCTGTTCACCCGGACTCCAAGGGGGGTGGCACAGCAGACCCCACTCTTCCGGTGCCTTGGTTGGGTGTCCTGAGTTGCGAGTGATGACAGGTCCTCTTCAGTGATTTCAGGACACAGTGCAGATGGCGCTGGAGTTCTGGCTCTTCGATGCTTGCTGTCTCTGGATTTCTTTTGAAATCCGTCTTTTAATTCCTATTAGGTATAGCTCCCGGTCAAACTTGCCGGCAGCCAGCGGGATGCTGTGGAGAAGTGTGACACGGTGACGAAGTGCGCAGAGTCCCCCCAGGCACGGGGTGGTGAAGCCCAAGGGTCACACCTAGGGACAGGGCCCAGGGAGGTGAGGGCACTGCCTGGGCCCTGCCTGGGAGCAGCTGCAGCGGGCAGATCAACACTGCTCTGGGAGCGTCTGCTCGCCGCCCCAGGGTCACGGGGTGGGACTCGCAGCAGTCCCACGTGTCACTACAACAGGACGAGACAGCTGCACACGTGCTGCTCTGTCCCCAGTACAGCAACTGGCCCCGCTGCCCCCGGCCCGAGCCCAGCCAGGCCCTGAGGGAGGAGAGGAGCAAGGACTCACTTGTCTCGCCCGGGCCTCACTCGCACCCGGAACAGGCCGTACACGGGACGGTGGTCGGACGTCTTGATCCCAGGGCAGGAGGAGTACGTCACTGGACAGATGTCCCCCGTGTGGCGGCTTCTGTACAGGACCCGGTCCTTCGGGGAGATGAAGAGCAGGGGCACTGGTGAAAGCGACTTGCTGCTGTGTGGCCAGGCAGTGGGCACTTGGGCTTCAGCACCTCAGGGAGCCACACTAGCCGACCAGAGCCCTGGCGCTGCTTCCGGGTCCCCCACACTACAACGGCCTAGCGTGGAAGCAGCCCGGAGGATAGCCAGGCGGGCCTGGTACCCCATCCCTTCACTCTGGGTACTGGCAGAGACAGAGCCGGGGGGCGAACTGAGCTGTGGCTGGGGCACGGGCCTCGGCAGGGTGCCTGTCTCGCACTGGTGTTGGACACAGCTCATGGCAGCCCTGGGTGTCATCAGCGGCAACACCAGGCCAGGCGGGGAGGGCATACCGTGTATGAGGGTGTCCTTTGCTTAGAGGTGCTGTCATAGGTGTCCTTCCCGAGGTCAAACTTGTAGGATGGCAGGAAGACGATGTCTGGCTCCTGGAAGCCCCTGAAGACGGATCCTACAAGGGGCACAGCGCTCAGTGCCGCACCTGCCCACACCCAGCCCGCAGCCCTGCTGTCCAGCCACTCACCCCTCTTCATCTCCCGCGTGAGCTGGTCCTGCTGCAGCAGTGCCCGCGCGGCCGCCTCCCGCTCCTGCCGCAGCGCGGCCTCCACGGACGCTCGCCCACCGCCCAGGCGGAAGTTGAAGTCTCCAAACCAGAACACCTCATCGAAGCGGGTGGTGACATCCGCTGGGTACACAGGACAGTGTGTGGGCACCACTCTGCCTACGCCTGCTGTGGTGCCCGCCCCCCAAAGCACAGCCAGGCAGTGCCTCCTAGGGGAGGATCCTGAGCCAGGCTGGTGACCAAGACAGAGGTCCAACCAGCTGCCAGCCTTGCAGGCCTTGCCGTCCTGCTAATCTATCCATGCCTCACCTGCGCTGGAGCGGTAGGGGTTGGTGTCGGGCACATTCCTGGGCAGGGCCAGGGCTTGGATGGTCCTGCTGTAATCCAGCAGCCGCTCTGCCACCTTCCCGTCTCCAGCTGTGGGCACAGAAGCAGGCTGGGCACAGGGTTCTGAACACTCGAGTCCTGCCTCGGCTGCGCTCCAACCAGCCACCCGGACTTTGGCACAGGGCTCCTGCCAGAGCTGCCTTGGCAGACAACAGGGGCTGCGTGGCAGGGACACACAGAGTGCCAGGTCCCATCCGGTCAGAACAGCGCCACCCCATGACCAGGAGACCCGCAGAGAGAAAAGGGGGGCTGTTGACTCACAGGTGAAATGGGAGGTGATGAAGAGGAAGGAGGTGCCGAAGAAGGTGAAGCTGGCGCCCAGGGCGCCTTTGGTCTTGATCTGGGACACGATGCGTGTGGTCACTGTGGCGCACTCCACCTCTGGGGGGGCAGGGCGGGGTCAATGCCCAGCGGCCCACAGCGGCCTGAGCTGCAGCGGTGCCGGGAGCTGTGGGACCCACCTGAGCAGAACCAGATGAGGTCCCTGCGGATGAACAGCGACAGGTACAGCACACCATGAGCTGCCGAGGACAGCAGCACGTAGCGTGGGCCCAGCGTCTCCTGCAGTCGCGTCTCCCACTCCCGCCTGTGGGGGGGGACGAAGGGCAGCGGGGTATGAGGCCGCCTAGCCCTGTTGCCCACCTGTAACCCACAGAGCCTAGGAGACACTCGGGACCCTGGAACTTGACCTCGCCTTGTAGTGGGGATGACGAGCAGAAGGGACACCTGGGGCCATGGTCAGAATGCTGGGGACCAGCAGGCCCAGGTCCTCACACTCCTGGTGTGTGCCAGTCCTGAGCCCCCAGAAGCCACCAGTGCTTCCCCTCTACCCTGAGACCCTGCCTCAGTCCCATGCTACCCCAGTGACAGCCCTGAGCACTGTCCCAGGGTACCCACTCAACAGTGCCCAGACCCCCCTCACGTGCCGTCAGGCTGTCAGGTCGTGCGGGCCAGTGAGGTCCTTCAGGGTCAGCCCAGAGTGACCGCACAAGAAGCCAGCATTGTAGCTGGACACAGCATCACAGCCTGTCACCCCAGCTCCTGGGAGGCTGAGGCAGGAGGACAGAAAGTTCGAGTCCAGCCCAGGCCACTTGGTGAGACTGAATGAAAAACCCAAAACAGGGCTTGGGCTGGAGCTAAGGCTCAGTTTTGGGCTGGGGTGGGGACAACCAAGGGCTGCTCTTACTGCGCTTATGCTCCTGATCAACTGCTTTGTCTGAGGTTTTCTGGGAAGCAGCTGCCTGGCCCCTGTGCCAGGCCTGGGCACCCACCTAGCAGGGCCTACCTGTCAGAGCAGCCCTCCTGAACACCTATGACATACAGGTCCTGTGTGTAGTCAGCCTCGGCGGGTAGCAGCAGCTCGTCCAGGCTGGGTGGCAGCTCCTACAGCGAAAGCGACATGGTCTGCTGGTCCCAGTCTCCCTCCAGGCTGGGCAGGCACTGCTTGGCCACCCTGAGCCAGTTACACAGTGTCTCCTCTCGACGAGGGGGAACCGAGTCTGCGCAGAGAGGCTGGCTCGCCGCGGAGCCAGACGTGCTGATGCCCCGCACGGGGCAGGCCACCGCCCAGTCTGCTTCTCTTCCCACCTCGCTGTCCCAGGCCGAGGCATCTCAGCCCCTCGCTGCTGTACCCCCACTCATGGGCACTCGGTTCCCCAGCCTGTGCCACCCCCAGTACATCCTCCCCATGGCCCACCCTGGCCTCTCACAGGGCCTCAAGGTCAGAGAGGGACGGCTGGAGGAATTCTGGGGCTCCTGCGTAAGTGCCGTCTGCACCCACCTTCACAGTCCAAGCCTGGACCCCAGGCTGGGGGGCCGAGCAGGCTGGGCTTGGGCTCCCCAGGATACTGCACCTTGTGCTCTCACCTTCTGGCCCTGCATGTTCCAGGTGGCCACAAAGAGCGCCATGCTGCGGTCAGGGAAGTACTGGGCCAGCTCGTCTGCCCCCAGCAGGGCCCCACTGGCTAGTAGACTGCCCTCCAGGTAGCTCCTGTGGGGAGAGCTGTGTGAGGCCAGGCTGGGCGAAGCTGTAGCCCCAAGTCTAAACAAAGATGCCAACCCTGCGGGGCAGAGCTCCTGCGGAAGAGCACTGCCAGGCTCAGCGAGGCTCATGCTCCTGGGAAGGGAGCCAGCATTGTAGCTGGACATAGCATCCCAGCTCTGGATGTGAAGGCATTCCAGGGCTGTCCTGCAGGTGACATTTGGGAGGTTGAGGACTGGAGATGCATTTGTGGGCATAAGCAGGCAGCAGCTCTGGGGTGGCCATGGCACCACCTTGGGGAGGGGCTACTTGTCTCCCTGATTTTCCCACAGCACAGGCCAAGCCTAGAGTCTGGAGGAGAAGGTGGAAATGCCTGTCTCCAAGCCACTCCTGCACCCAAGCTCCTCAGGAGGCTAAGGCAGGACTGCAAATCTGAGCTCAGTTTTGGCAGCTCAGGGAAGACACTGTCTCAAGATGAAATGAGACGGGCTGGGGACGTGACACAGTGGCAGAGGGCTTGGCTAGCATGTCAGAGGTTCTAGGCTCAGTTCCTGCTAGCGAAAAAACCACGATGCAAATGAGCACACTGCCACATGGCATGCAATGTTTTAGGAGACTGTGTACTTCACTGAACCTGCCTGGGATGCGCATGCAGCCTCTGCATGGAGACAGCACGTGGACATACGTGCAGCCCTGGCCCTGCCACCACCATTCAGGACCTGCCACACCCACGTGGAGTGACAGGTGCACCAAAAACCCTAAAGTCTAGATTTCATGCCACATTCATGCCCTGCAAGGCACAACAGGCGCTTGGCCCTCCACGGCCGCCTGGACAGGGAACCGGTCTTAGCTCACTCCAGGATGCAGGAGGTGGCCACTGCTCCCGCTGCGTGTCTGCTCCCGCTGCGTGTCTGCTCCCACGGCTCTGCTCACCTGGTCCCTCTGTCCCCCTCACACGTGTCGCCCCCCCAAGCCCAGCCAGCCTGGCTCCTGGCGGCACAGCTGCACCCCTCTCCACTCACTGTTTCACCAGGTGTCCGCTGGCTAGACCTGTCATCCAGCCAAGTGCCGGAAGGGCCCTCCGCCAACCTGCTTCCGGGACCCAAGCCCGCCTCTCTCCCTAGCCCTGCACCAGGCACCAGGCCTAAGGACAAACTGCTCCCTGCTCGGGTGCAGATGATGTCCACTCCTTATCTGCTCTGCCTGTGTGTCTGATTCTATGATGAGCCAGGCGTGGTGGTAAACACCCGTGAGCCCAGCACTTACACAGCTGAGGCAGGAGGCTTGGGAGTCTGAGGGAAGGAGCTACACAGTGAGCTTAAGGCCAGCCTGAAGTACACAGTGAGACCCTATCTCAAGAAAATGAAAAAATTCTATGCCAGCTCCTGTTGCGCCCCCGCCTCCAAGTCACCTGAGTGCTGGGACACCTGGTAGTCTGTCCCACAGAAGTCCAACCCCTGCTTGGCCTCTGCAGGTGCCCGCATGTTGAGGAAATGTAGGGGGCCAAGGGTCACTGGCTTGGCCTGTGCCAGCCCCAAGACAGCCAAATGGAGAAGCCAGCTCGGAGGACCTAGGTCTGACCTGTCCACCAGTTGTGGGCGGAAGCCTTGGGGAGCCAGCTTTGCAGAGCACTGTGTCTTGCTGCAGGGACACAGCAGTCCCTGACTCCTGTGGACATGACCTCGTCTCTCTTTAGGTCGCTTTTCCTCAGGTCCTGCACGTGGGGAACGAGCCACAGCCAGGCCCGGATATAAAAGCAGCGCTGCAGGTAAGAAAAGCAGCTGGGACACCGGGGTGCACAGCTTCTCCCGGGCTGGGCGAATCCAGCGGCCTGAGGCTCAAGACACGTCACCCACCCACGGGCCCGCGCTGCTGCCACTTCCCTGGTGGGCCTCCTGGCTGTGTCTGCCCTACTACTTATGTCCCTGCTCTCCTCTGATGTCTCAAGAAGGAGGTCAGCAACATCAGTTTATAGGAGCCCTCATGTTTTTCAAACCCCCAGCTCATTCTGTTAATCCCAAATTCCTAAGAAAACCTTATAACTTTTCACTCACAACAGACACTGATTCTTAAACTTGGTGTGGTCCACAGGTGCACACCTGTAACCTCAGCACTCAAGAGGCTGAGGCAGAACTGTAAATTCAATTCCAGCTTTAGTAATTTAGTGAGACTGTAGCTCAAAATAAAAACTAAAAAGAGAGCTGTAGCTCAATGGAAAGTCCTGGGTCAATCTTCAGTACAGCTAAAAAAAAAAAGAACGAAGGAATAGAAAAACTGGCACCCCAGTGGTACAGGTTCTGGGAGGCACAGACCCGGCCCCCAGGGACACAGGTCAGGCTACAGTGCCGTCACAAAGCGCAGGAGGACCAGGCCTGGACAGCACTGGCTGTGAGACTACGGTGCCACCCCAGTCTGTGTAGGTGTGTCTGCCTGGGGTTATTCAGTCAGGCAGGTCTGCACCTGCTTAAATCTTGGTGAGATGCCAGCCTGCCAGAGCCCACCACACAGGGGCCAAAGCACCTTGTGGGAGGCAGCCGAACAGCCGATGATCCCAGTACACAGGCCTGTGGACAGTGTCTAGGCACAGAGCGAAAGCGCTGGGCGAGGGTGGGGTGCCTGCGAGGTGCCTGCCCTCACGCATTCGTTACCAGATCCGGCTGCCAGAGGGGAGGCCCTACCTGCTGCGGACATCTTTGGTACGGATGGGGGCCAGCAGGCTGAAGGAAGACTTGGCTGAGTGCAAGGAGTGCTCGTCACAGGCCAGGGGGCTCCGCGGCCGGCTGGTGCCCAGGCTGCTGTGGGCACGGACCAGTCTGGTTGGTGTGCCCTGTTTGCGGATGGCTGGCTCTGGGTCCACCTGGCTTGTGTTCCTCAGGGCAGCGGAGGCCACCGTGGGCTCCGAAGAAGACGGTGGGTGTGGAGTTCGCAGGCTGGTCAGCTTGGGGGAGCCCCGGGCCGGGGTGGCCTCCCTATGCAGGAGATCCAGGGAGGTGCTAACCATGCCTGACAGACGGTCGCCCCAGGAGGTCAGGCTCTCTCCTGAGCTGCCAGCCGCCGGGCGGGACTTTGGGATCTCCTGCAAGGATGTGCTCAGGCAGGGGGGCGGGAGACTGCGAGTAGGGGTCCGGCGAGCGGCGTTCTGCATGGAGATCCCACCAGGACTGGCTTCATCCCGGGCGGCCAGGTCCTCCTGACTGCTTCGGGAGCGCCTCCTCCTCCAGCCCCTGTCATCGAGGGACAGGGCTCGCTCCAACCTGGGCTTCATCGGGGGATGTGGGGTGATGGACTTCGCCATGGCCGACAGGATCTCACCGCCGACTTTCACGTGGTCGCTGCGAGGGAGCGAGGGGCCATCCTCTGGACTCTCACAGCAGGCAGTGGGCATGGACCCTGGAATCGGGGCCAGGTCCGGAGTTGGGGCGGAAAGCTGTCCCTTGAGCATCCCGGCCTCCAGCTGCCCGGGAGCCGCGGTACGACGCAGACACACGGCCTTGGACGGCATGGTCGGCCGGCCCGGCCTCACTGGGGCAGCCGCCCGGAGGATGCCAAGTCAGGCGCGGTCAGATCTAGGGCCGCGCCCGCGATTCCCAGAGGCCGCATACTGAGTCCCGGTCCCGGTGCGCCCTTTAGGGAGCCCGGAAAACTGCCGTTAGGGCCCGGGCCCTGTCTGCGGCCGCTCGCCGTCCCTGAAGTCTCGGTGAGGCACCAAGCGGGTAGCCTGGGCGGCGCGGGAAGCCGACCCTCGGGCGCTCCGCCCACCAGAAGTCACGCAGGACTCGGCTCACATGCTCCTCTCTCCGTGGTCCTGCCCAGCTAGCCGGGAGCCAGGTCAGTGCGGACACAGTGCCCTGAGTAACCACGGCACCCACGCCGGGCGGCCCGTAGGACACCACTCCGTTCGCTGCGCCGGCACCGAGGAGCCCACGCAAAGCGGCCCCTGGCGGCCGGAGGACCGCGCCACAACAGCAGGAGCCCCGCCCCCGGACGGAGCCCCGCCCCCGGACGGAGCCCCGCCCCCGGACGGAGCCCCGCCCCCGGACGGAGCCGCCCCGCCCCGCCCCCGGACGGAGCCCCCGCCCCCCACTCCCGCCCTGGTCTCTGGCATTCACTCACCCACAAAACACGGAAAAACTTCACAGGGGAACGTGCTCGAGAGCCCAAAATATTTTATTTAACAACTTGTATTTAGGAAAAATAGCAGCTCCCACCTCAAAGGAAGCTTCTTAGATCAAAAGTGCCTGGCAGTTGATGCAGAGCCTGGGCAGGGCTGGACTGTAGGATACCGAGATCAGTCCCCGCAGGGGACACCTTCCCAGCGCTGGGTCAGGGGTCCAAGCAGCCTCATCTGTGGAACATTCTGGAAACTGCTCTTTAGAGTATCGTCTGGAGGATGAGGTGAGCCAGGAACCAGGGAGGGCTGTGCTAATTCCATATTCTAGTCTTTCTACTTGAAATATCAAATAAACCGTTTATGTGCCCCAGTAGAACCTACCACATTACCTACTGATTTCATAAATATCTGACTCTCCCCACTGCCTCAGTCCGCATAGGTCGGTAAGAAGTTTTCAGAACAGTGGCCGGGCCGTGGAGCTCTGCGGTTCGGTAGCCAGGGCCTGGCATGAGCACTTGAAGCGGGCGGCCTCTCTGAACCCTCCGCACCCCCGCCTTCCTGGCATCTCCAAGACGGGCACCTCCAGGCTGGCACTGGATGGAACCCAGACCAGCTGCTTGAGGACAACAGCTCTCCAGGTGACGGCGCCGTGCCGTCGGCTCAGGCACATGGTGTCCCCAGGTCCTATCGGCCGCACATCTTCAAGCCCAGCGCCAGGCCCCACCGTAACACGGGCCTCCCCTCTGCTGCCCGCCGCCGCTGACCACGGAGTCTCAGGCCAAGCATCCGCTCTCCCCGTGATCCTCACGGAGTGTGGGGCTGTACCAGGCCCTGGCTCCCCTTCACTGCCGCTCCCAGGTGTCTCGGGACTGCACCACGGAACCATGCCAAGCGGCTGGGGAAGGAGAGCCGTCCTTTACGTGAGAGTCTGAGTCAGATTCACGCACCCAGCATCCTACACGGACCGTGGAATTAATTCTGCAATAATGAATAGATAGGCAGGAGGAGGAAGATGCACAGTATGACCGGCTGAGTTACACTGTGTCCACTTGGGGACCGCAAGACCCTGGTGGCCTGTCCAGCTCTTGGAGAAGTCACTGCAGGGTCCCAACTGCAAGGCCAAATGGCAGACGCTTCTAGTTGAGCGCTGGGTATCTCCGCTGGCCAATCCTCCCAGGCCGCAAGCTCCCTGAGGTGACAGAGGCCTGGAAGAGAAGGACTGGCACTGACCTCTGTGTCACTGCAGGGAGGCGAGCCCGAGGGTGGTGGGGTTCTGCAGGCTGTGCAGGGTGGGGGCGGGGACCACGCACGCTCAGTGCGGGCTCCCAAGGCGGCGCACAGGTGAGTCAGCCCCAGGCCACGGCTTTGGGAACCAGGCCTGGAACAGAATGTTTTCTGGCACACAGGGCTACAGAGGTAATTGTTAGGCCAATCCTAGAGGACTGCCCAGTGAGCCAGGTAGACAGTGGACTGTTGCCGCAGGGAGGAGGAGGAATGGTGCCCCGGCCCACACAGTGCAGAGCAGAGGGACACAGGTGGCAAGCGGGGTGCAGCTGGGGATCTCGGCCTCACTGCCAGGCTGGAGGCAGAGGCAGGGCCTGCGAGGCCAGGGCGGTGCAGACTGCACATGTGGGGTGCCGGAGGCCTGTCCAGCTCTCCTGCTCTCAGCAGCACAACCCCAACTGCCAGCTAGACTACAACAGTGTGGGCCTCGAAAGGCGGATGTCCCTTGAGGCTAAAGCGAGGACGGGGACATTAAGTGCCCACGGACACACCACCTTCTCCTTGGAAGAGAACGCTTGCCTGAAGGTTTTACCACCCAAGCTCAGCAGTGCGCAGACAGCAGAGGCGCTAGAGAGGGGAGGGTCCCTGCAGACAGCCTGCACCCTGCATCAAGAACACTAGGAGTGTCACTGAGACAGAGCAGTTAGCCTGGAGAGGAGCCAAAGACCCTGCACCAGGTTCCTAAGGCCTCAGAGAAGACAGCGCTGGGCTACGGTGCTGCCCGGAGGTAATTCCCCAGCCCCACAACAGCACGTGCCGTGTGGCCCTGGACTCAACTCAGGAGAGCCACGTGTCACACTCCTGCAATCCTGAAGAGCAGAGGTGCTCACTGAGAGGCGTCCCTGGGGACAGAAGGCCCTGCCCACCTGGTACAGGAGGCCAAGAGCAAAGGCTGGGACCTCCCAGAAAGGGACGGGTGACACACAGGAGAGGGGCTGGTGGCTGAGCCTCTCACACACTTGCTGGGTACAGCTGTGATGAGAAAAGCAAGCACGTGGGAGCAAAAGACACACTTGGTTGAACAGGCAAGGCCGCTCACCTGAGCCACCTGGGCGGGGCTGTAGAGGGGCACAGCCCCGCTGCGAGGGCCTCCTGCAGAGTGGTGGTCACCAGGAGCCTGTGAAGCAGAGAAGTCCCTCAGGGAGGCAGCACTGCGTGCTGCTATCCCAGCGACAGAAAGGTCACTCCAGGCGAGGCCTGAGAATGTTCTCTAACAGGCCTGGAGCAGGCTGGAGAGTGTTGGCAGCACTGGCCGGCATCATGGGGTGGCTCACAAGAAAACAGCAAAATCAGAGCAGCATGCAACAGGAAACGCTTCCACACCCGTGCGTACAGACACAGCCCAGGCACAGCGATGTCCCTCAGCACCAGCCCGGCAGATAGTAGGCCTGGGGCACGCCTGGAAAAGCCGGGGGCCACCATCAGCCCTGGGAGCTTTTCCACACACCAAAGGTAGGGTGCGGCTATCTACCGCTAACCACACAGGCCTCCCCTGTGGCAGAAGACACCTTCCTCCCACTGGGGTATCCTGACCCGGAGGGCGGTGTGGCCCAGGAGCAGAATGAAAACGACATCCTCACACACTGTCTGTCCTCCATGCGGGCAGCATCACCCATCGGGATCAGGCATTAAGGGGAGAGGCCTGGCAGCCCAGTACCTGCTGGAAGTGCTGGCCCACCTCCCGGGACAGCGAGCTCACCGAGCTCCAGCGCGACAGCTGCGGACAGCAAGAGCACAGACACGCAGCGTCAGCGCGCCGACCGCCCTGCCGCACAGCACAGCTGCGGGACACCGCAGGGCTGGGGGCGTCAGTGGGGACGAGGCCAGTGAATCCCACATCACTCTATGCAGTCTGCACTAAGAAACACCCCTCCACTTGGGGGAAGTAGGGGCTTGCCTGGCTCTGAGTCGTGCCAGCTTCGCCTGGTGTCACCTCAAAATTCAGGACACTCAAGCCACACTGAGAGAGGGCCATGACAGAGCAGGGTGGACATCAGCCCCCCACCCTTTATGTGGAGCTGCAAAGCAACGGTGGGGAAGCAGGTGTGAGGTTTCTCCTGGGAGACACGTGCTCTTTCCTGCTCATTTCTAGGGCTTTTAAAACATTCTGTGCTTTTTGCAGTGCTAGGGTCTGAAGCCAGGGCCATCACACTGAGTTACACTCCCAGCGTCTTGCTAAGTTGCTGAGGCTGAATTTGAAATTCTCCTGCCTCAGCCTCCTAGTGTTAGGATGACAGAAATGAACCACCTCTCACGGGCAATGGAAACGAGCTGCCAGGTGGGACTGTGGGAGGACATCTGTGCAGGGCCCTTCCTCTCAAACCTGGGAGCCAGCCAGTCTGGAGGTTGGGAGCTCAGCACCAGGGGGCAACAGTGTAGAAAACACCTGCTGGGGGTCACGCAGATGTGACAGTTCCCAAACCCAGGGAGCTGAAGTCTCTTTCACTAGGCAGGAAAACGCCCCAGCCCAGGCTCTGCTGCGAGTGGGCACGAGGGATGTGTGCCACCCATGGAACCTGGGCCCCGGTAGCTCTGACAGGACACCAGGCTGAGCCCACAGCGGCCTTCTGACAGCACCGCTGTCTCCCATTCAGAGGGAGGGCACTGCCCCAGCAGGGTGGGGCGGCAGCCTGAGCTGCTCTGCTTCACACAGGGCTCCCCTGTCCTTGTCAGTGAAGATATGCCCGGCCAACAGCTGCTGCCTCTGGGTAAGTACTTAAACTTGAAGTCATTTTTTTTTTCTCATTTTTATATATAGTGGTAAAATATGCCTCTGTGAAACCTGTGGTTACGGCCGTCCTTGGCCTCGGCAGGGCACCAGTGCGTCCCCATGCTGTCACACCTGTCTCTACCACTTCCTTCCTGCCTCCCTACGTCCCGTCACTGCTCCGTGTCAAGCCTTAAACACTGAAAGCACAGTGCCACGTGTGTGCAGCCTGGGCTCCGCGTGCAAGGGAACAGCGGCAGGGCCTCCCTGGTTTCCGCCTACCTTGGCATCCTCCGAGGGCTCCAGATCGGACTGAGACCCAGCTGGGCCCTGTCCCCCACCGCCAGTCCCGTCTGCAAGCTGTGGCTCCTCTACATCTGTAGGAGAGAGGGCAGGAGCCATCATGCACCGAGCCCGGAGCATCCCTTCCCACAGCCAGGAGAGGCCAGGGTCCCCGAGCACTTGTTCCGACGCTCGGCCCCGAGCCGGCTGTGGCCAGTCTCGCCCGGGCAGAGCTCCGTCAGGGCAGGGGAACAGGTTGAGTGACAGAGGGAAATGGCAGTGGTGGACACCGAGCCCACCCTACCTGCTGCTGCCTACCTGGGCTGGGCACAAACACGTTGGGAGGGATCGGGAGTGGAGCAAGTGGAGCAAAGAAGTTTGCAGGGGCCGGAGCTGGCTCACTGCGCTGGGCCCCACCCGGGTTTAGGACGTCCACGTAGCGCGCTCGGGATCCACCTGCCAGGAGGTGCACATTTACCTTGCTGGGTCACAGGGCAGCGAGCAGTGACTGCTGGAGGCCCCATTAGCACCGGTGTCCTGTGCAGCGACCTGGCCAATGGACAGGACGTTCTGCACCCACAGGCCGGTGGGGCTGGGAGGCCAGCCTGGGGCTTTGCCTCTAGCACCTCTGCTCAATGTGTCCTGCGCACCCAAGCTCTTGACCTCTGCAGGGGGTGTCGATACCTGCTTTCCTGGAAAACACGTTCACGGAGGCTGTGGGAGGCCCGGCAGGCCCAGGGGGACCGCCCTGTGTGGCCCTGGGAAAGGCTGTGGGAGGCGGGGGTGGAGCCTTCTTCTGTGGAGAGAGAGATGGCTCAGAGCCGCCTGGGGTCCAGAAATCCAGCCAGGACCCCGACACAAGAGCCCCGAGACACGTCAGCAGCAAAGGCCTGGGTCACAACGTACCTCCTCTTCCGGCTCATTTAAGTTCACCCACTGGTTCTTCTTTTCATCCCAAACAATCTGCCAAGATTGTAAGAAGAAAAAAATCAGGAGGCTGAAGCTCAGCGGAGTCCAGACCTGACAAGGGGGACACTTGCTCAAGTCTGTTTATTTCGTCTGTCTTTATTTTTTGAGATAGGCTCTCGCTTTGTAGTTCAGGCTGGCCAAGAATTAACTATGTAACCCAGGCTGGCCTCAAACTCTCAGCAGTCCTCCTGCCTCTGCCTCTCAAGGGCCGGGATTATAGACACGAGCCACTACATCCTGGTTCAAGTGTGTTCCGACCTTGAAATATCAGAAGAATCACCAGCAATAGGCAAAGCTCTATCGACCTCATGACACTCACTGATTTATTCTTGTCATCTGGCAGGTAAGCTTCTGTCCTCTTCTTCCCAGGAAGCCATCGAGAGAACCAGGACTCACTCTAAACAGAAAACCACCAGGACCCCTCAAGACAATGATTCGAGGAACAAGGAGGACAGGGGTCTCCACAGGGTCAGACCCAGAGCGCAGTGCCAGGACTGTCTCAGAAGGGGAAGGTCCTGGCACCAGCACGGGGCTGGCCAGCAGCAGTGTCAGTCACTTCCACTTTGCACTGCACCCTGCGAATGGGAGATGCGCAGTGTTTTTTGGAACTAGTTTATAGAGATGGCAGAGGCTCCAGGCAGCACCACAATACCAGATCTATCAGCTGGAGCAAGCTCTGTTCTATCACAGTCCTCTCAGATAGCAGACTGACAGCAATAGGTATGATGGCTGATCTTAGGAAGGCCAAGATGTCACACACACTCACACACGTGCACGCACCTCACCTGCCCCAGCTCTGGGCCTCTCCAAGGTCAGGCAAGTACCTGCCCTGCACTATGCCTGGCCCAGCCCCCACCTGAGGAAATACAACCCAGAAGAGCAATACCCTTTAGGAATGAGCTGCTTGGGCATCCAGGAACTCTCCTGTGTAGAGGGGAAAGCAGCCTCCCCGCTCCCTGTCCAGAGTCTGAGGGGAAGAAGTGTACTCTGCATCCCACATGCTGGACTTCGTTTCCATTAAAAAGGAAAGAAGAGCCGCGGCAGCTACAAACACCCCTATTCTGCTCTCTCTTGGAACTAAACTTAGGGCCTGGTGCATCAGTACGCTCTCTACCACAGAGCCAGCTCCACAGCCCTTTTATTTTGAGACGAGGTCTTGCTAAATTACCTGGGCTGGTGAGAACGTGCATCCTCCTACCTCAGCCTCTCAAGCAGCTAGGATCTCCGTGTGCACCACCATATCCAGCTCCCGTGCTCTTCCAGGAGCTGGCCTAGGAGATGACCTGTCTCGGAAGGCAGCACTGTGTCTGCTTGCTCTCAGAGATACAGGAGCGCTGTGTGTGAATCTCACTATTCTCAACTAAACTTGTGTTTATTTTCACAATACTCACCACACAAGAACAATCTGATAAACTGGATCTTCCGAGAAGGCACAACTGTGCTCTTTGTAAGGTGCCACGTGTCCACCTTACCCCGAGTAAGACAACCTAGTTACAGATGAAGGACAACTGGGCCCGGGAGATAGCTCAGTGGTACTGTACCTGCCTCATAAGCACAAGGTTCTGAGTTGGATCCCTGGTACCTGGGGAAAAAATTTTTAAAAACCCAAACAGACGAAGGACACTGTTGGGCATGGTGGTATGCACCTGCAAGCCGAGCTCCTTGGGAGGCTGCCGAAGCGGGGTTGCAAGTGCAAGGCCACCTGGGCAACTTAGCAAGCCTCCAAAGCAGAAAGGGAACTAGGTGTGATAGCACAGAGTGTCATCCCAGCCCTCGGGAGGCTGAGGCAGGATCGTGAGGTGGAGAACAGTCTGGGCTACACAGGGAGAGCTTGCCTCAAGAAAATAAATTTAAAAATTTAAACACCAAAACATTCTGGGAATACAGCTCATGGTACCCTTGGCTTTGATCCTTGGTAATGCAAATAAAAGTTTTTAAGAAAAGCTAAAGACTAAACCAAACACCATGAAAAGGGTGGAGAGGGCACAAGTGTTTGCAAGGGGCCCTACACCAAGACTGCCAGGCAGCAAGTGACCCACACAAAGCCTGCAGCCCACCTAGAGCTAGGACACTGGGGCACAGGAAGGCTGCCTTTGTGCAGCCATGCAACCCCTACAGCATTCACCCGGACAGGAGATCACCACCAGCCAGCACCAGGACCACCAAGGTGGCAGATGGACACACAGGCATTGCGTGGCTCAGCTGGCACAGCAGGCGGAGCCTCCTCCACATGCCATGGCCCACATCACATACTCGGCCATGCGGCCACAGGCCATGGGGCAGCTGCCTGGCTCCATAGTGACAGGCAGCAGTAGTTTGAGGAGACTCTAGAACCTGGACCACGAGCAACAAACACAGAACTCCTCCAGGTGCCATGCCCAACCCCCACAGTGGGCATGATGCATCGCCCGAGAGAGCCTTGGGTCCGCTCTCTTGGGCACACAGGTGCCTTTCTCTTGTCCTAGATGGTGCGCCTTTCCTGACCTGCCCACCTCTGGCTGGCTGTGGGTGCCCCAGGGCTGGGCTCTACCTTCTTGGCTTCTTTGGTCTCTTTCCTGACTGCAGGCGCCACTCTCTTGGCTTCAGGTGCAGGTGTCAGAGGCGGAGCGGGCTGTGGCGATCGTGAGCCAGCGCCATCCCAGGCTGGGGTCGTCTCTAGGTCCTGTGCTGCCGCTGGGGAGCCCTGTCCCAAGACAACGGGGCTGGCTCATGGGTGTCCACGAGCAAGGGCAACAGGGCAGGAAGGTGCCGCCCGGGATCCCCAAGAGCAGAAGGGGAGTGGCGAGGACAGACAGGCCATGCCAGCCACACCCAACAAGCAATGTGGAGCACACTCTCAAGTACCAGCAGGGTGTCACCAGCCAGGAAATGGCTGGAAGAGTGAGATCAGAGGGTGGGATCTGAGGGGGGATGGAGGCGAGACTGGAGAGCTGGACAGAGGTGAGACCAGAGGGAGAGACCATTGAGAGCCTGGCAGGGCTTTGGAAGTTGCCACTCCCGGTGACAACACTGCTGCAGCCGACTGGTCTGGGCTTGGCTGACCTCTGAAACGACAGGGTGCCCAGTGCTCCTCCATACCGAGGAGCTGCCTGCAGACGCCGTGCCCACTGGGCAGTACCAGCGGACCGCTGGAGGAGCTTCTGGACCAAACTCTCTAAAACCAGTGCCACCTCAGGGACAGGAGTGGAAACGGCAGGGTTCCAGTGCATAAAAGGCAGCAAGGTTGGGGAGGGTCCCCACTGTACAGGATGAACGGCGTCGTTAGAGCTCAGTTTTACCCAGTTAAGGGCTCCTTTCCACTACTCAGTTCTACTGGTTTTCCACTATTGGTTTTTCCTACCAATATTTTCTTTAATTCTGAGGATTAAAGTGATTTTCTCTTTAAGAAACACGTTAAAAGATGACTTCATAGCCTTCACTACCTCCCTACTCACAGCTGAAGGACCGCTGACTCTATCTAAACTCTTCTGAAATCACAGTGTAAAAAGAAGCAGCAAAGTACCAGAGTAGCAAAATTTCCACCCAAATCCTCTTCACTTGGCTCGGGCAGTGCACTCCGGACAGGCGACTCCCGCGGCGGCCCTGCTGACAGGAGAGAGCGCCCGTGACACCACTGCCCCATCAGAGCAGCCGCGGGCACACAGGGATGCCATCTGACACCAGGAGGAACATCTTGCCAGGGTGCGGCTGCTGCTCTGTGCCCAAGCCAGGCCTGTATTTCCCTTCGTTCACACAGATCCGGAGGCAGACACGGGCGTGGGGGGGCCCCTCACCTGTACCCCACACGAGCATTCACAAGGACAGGCCCCGGGCGGGCCTGGCAGAGGCACCTAGGATGGCTATTATGCTTCCTGACGTAACAAACCGCCCGCTGTAACTGGTAGAACTTCTGGTCCACACTGTTCCTGTCTCTTGTCGCCCACAGACAACAAATGTAGTCTAGCTCTGCCCCTGGGATGGCATCTGTCACATACCTGCGTCTGGGCTCTGGGCCGGTAGCAGGGGGCCACTGTCCTGCAGGGATGGAGAGCTGACAGGCAAGCCTGGTCCCGGGTACAGAGCCACAGTGTCAGGCCTAGGGGCCTCTGGGAAGCCAAGTGCAGACCCTGGGGGTCCATAGCCGGGGCCTGGCTCCTGGGTGCCCAAGAGCGGAGGCACTGGGAACATCGGCACCCTGGCAGAGTGCGGTGGCTGGCTACCAGGGAGAGTCTGAAGAGCTGTGGGATGGCAGAAAAGAAGGCAAAGTCACTGAGGCTGAAGGAGCCCAGCGGGATGAGTGGACAACGCATCTCTGCACAGCCACACTCTGACTGGAAGTCTGAGAACACCCCTCGCCGGTGGTGTGCAGTGAGAGCACGTTTACTTGCTGGGGTGGAACATGGTGAGCACAGAGACTGGGCTTTGCCCCAGCATGGCTGATGCAAGCCACTGTGTGGCCTCCAGGCACAGAACCCTGGTGGTTCACTGAGTCCTGCAGGGTCAGGAGTCACAGGCCACCCATGGCACCGATGTAGCCACCCAACTCATGAACAACGGCTTGTGCCTGTCGGCACACACTGGGCACTGGCTGCAGTGGTGACAGAACAGGGTACTGGGCACAGCGGTGACCATCTGTGGCCTCAGCCTCTTGAGAGACTGAGCTAGGTGATCACCTGGGCCTGGAAGTTGGAGGCCAACCGGGGCAACTAGTGAGACCCCGTCTCAAAAAAACAGAATAGTCCCAACAGAGAATGAACCAAGAAAGCAGATGAGGGAAGCCTGAGCCATGGGGCCTGGAGTCTGGAGGGGAAGAGGGTGTGCCTGATCGGGAGGGCCTGCGTCAGGGTGCCGCTAGACACCATGCTGGGCCCAGCACAGGCCTGGGGACTGTGAGACTGAGCTGCAGGCCCATGGGTGCCGCAAAGACCTGTCTTCCTCCAAACAGGGGGAAGCAGAAGACTGGTGGGGCAGGAGAGCCACTCACTGACCCGGCAGAGGTGTGGGGTGCAAGTGAGGGGCGAGGTGGCTTCTCCTGAAAAGGTAGGCATGGAAAAGTAGGCTGTGTGGATGGGGGAGCCCTGCTCTACGAGGCAGGTTTGTGAGGCTGCAGGGAAGCACAAGGCCAAGAGGCAGGGGGCGTGCCGGGGCCTGGGCTGGTGGGGCAGAGGCGTCAGTGGTGGCCAGTTCTGAAACCAAGGGAGAAAGCAAGGAGGCTGAGGGGCCTCTAGACACCCACTGGCCCACAGCATCCTTGTTCTTCAGAGAGGAAGACAAAGGCAGACCCCAGAGAGCAGGCTGGGGTGCAGCTGGACCAGGACTCACCTGAGGGTGGCAGCTGCCCGCCTGGACTCAGGCACTCTGGGCCAGGCAGCAGGGAGGGCTCAGTCCCCAGCCCCACCAGCTGACCAAGTCCTGGGCCGTCCAGCTGCTCCACCTCGGAGCCTGGCGTGCTGGGACACTGCCGGAGGTCAGCTCCATCCTGGCTGCAGGGCGCAGTGCCCTCCTAAGGGAGAAAGAGGCACTGCAGACAAGGTGCTGCAGCCCACAGTGCCTATACACAGCCCTCTGGTGCCACCTTTGCTGCTGCACCCCTAGGAGCCAGCCACCCAATGCCCGTGCTGGGCAAGAAGGGACTCACAGAGCACACGTGCATCTGCGGGAACAGCCCAGAGACCAGATATCTTCCACGGGGAATCAGGGCTGCAGCACCTGGTCACACACTCCGGCTGGACCCTGGATGGGCTATATGCGTGGGAGCCAGGCCCTACCTGGATCTGCCTGTGCACATGCCGGAGCTGGACCAGCCACGCGGGCTCCACAAAGGATTCCTCCTCTGGCTTCTCCTTCAGCTGAGGGTCGAAGAGGCGTAGCTGGGAAGCCACCTGGAACCACAAAGCAGAGAAACATGAGGAAGGCCCTCCCCTGGCCTGTGCTGAGCGGGAACTGGTGTGTGGGCAAGGAGTGCGTCTCCACGTGCTGTGAGCTGGCACCAAGCCCATGAAGCTGGGTGATCACCCCGAGGTTGGCACTCTCTGCACACACGTGGCGCTCTCAACCCCGTGCTCAGCTGATACCAGAAGGGCACATTCCCCGACGCTACGGGGCCATGGGAGGGATGTGTGCAACAGGTCTGGCTGTGCTGACACTGCTGGGGGCAGGGGACACGGACACAGGATCCGGGAACCACGCTCTGTACTTCTGTACCGGTGTAAGATTTCTGTCATATCAGGGTTTCATCACTAGCACACGCGTGCATTTTCAAAAAGAGCTACTCAGAGAGGGGACTAGCCAAACCTGTTGGCGCTGTGTACCTACATCAAGTGGGTGAGATGTCAGGACCCAAACTCCAGACTATATGTGTCATATATGAATGACACAGGGTTCTTCTTTTCAAAAAAAAAATTTATTTTTTTTGAGACAGGGACTCATTCTGTAGTTCAGGCTGACCGTGGACTCACTGTGCGGCCCAGGCTGGTCTCCAACTCGCAGTGACCCCATGCCTCACCCAAGGATTGCAGGCACGTGCCACTGCGCCCGGCCAAGGGTCCTGATTCTGAAACTCACTGCTGGGTCTCTCAACTGGCACGGAGTACCTGCTATGCTGAGACTGCAAAACCCCTGCCCAAGAGAGCTGCGTTAGGCCAACAGGCTCTGGATACCTGCTAGAGGAGATTCAGGACGGTGCGCCCTGTGGGCAGCACCACACCCTCTGGGTGCCAGACCCACCTGCACCAGCTGGCCGAGCAGCACGGGTGAGTAGATACCGGGCTGTGTCAGGATGCTCCTGGCGATCACTTCACAGTAGTGAAAGGCCTGGGTGGCAAGCCCCATCTCAGCCAGCCGGCAAGCGTAGATGAATTTAAACACCTAGAACAAGCACATAGCTTAGCTCTTGGAGCTTCCCTGCTTCTAACAAGATCCTGTAGGCTGTGAACTGCTTACCGCATTGTTTTTTCTGGAATGAAACTCAGGGTCTCACACTTGACACGCAGGTACTGTGCCACTGAGCTACAGTCCTGGCCCCTTGCCATGTCTTGTCTAGTACTGCCCCACGTGCCCGCCCCAACAGTACTAGCCACCAAGCTGCAATACATCGTAAGGGCAAAGGACACAACTAAGCTCTTAAGAGACACGTCTGGCCCCTGCAACACTCTTTCTTCCTTTTGTTTTCACGGTCCAGGGACCGAGTCCAGTGCCTTGTTCATGCTAGACCCTTAACACTGAACTACACCTGCAGCCCCTTTTTAATTTTACCACTGGCAAGCCTGCCTCAGCCTTCCGCAGGCCACAATCATAGGTGTGTGCTGCCACACAGGCAAACTGGAAATCCTCACTTCAATGTGCCTGCTTTTCTGTGCATCATGGATCCATTGGCTCTCTAAGATGTCCCAATAAACCTTGTTATTTGCATAAAGATTCAAAAGGGCAGCGAACCCAAAGCTGGTCAGCGCTGGCCACCACCCACACAGGAAGTAAGAGCCACATCATCCTGCTTACCTGGAAGTTAGGCAGAGAGCAAGTGTGGGCCCCAAGAGACTGAGCATACTCATAGGCTTCTGTCCTTTGAATAGCTTCGTTGGTGGCAAACTTCGAAAACGGTAAGCTGTTGGGGAGGTGAATTATTCAGGCTGGAGAAGTGGCCAGTTATGGTGGCATCATCAACCTCGGAGTAAGTCAGCCAGAAGTGTGTCCCACCACGTGACAAACAAAGGCCAAAGGCCAGTGATTTCCAAACGAGCTGCAGGGCAGGCGGGAGCACACTGCTCACTGCCTGTGCCTCACCTGTGATTGGATCCAATCAAGACGAGCTTTGTGCTTTTCTTCGTGTACACCCCAAATCCAACCTGAGCCATGAGGTAGCAGAAGTGCGCAGCATCCAGGAGGCCTTTGGAGGCTGGCGAGAGACAAAGCAGCTGGCTCAGACCCCAAAGAAACTGCCACGGGGTACTGGGCAAGCGATGGCTGAGGCCCAGGTGACCCACCGAGGGTATCGCCCATTGTGGCCATGGTCCTGGACTCCACGTCCACGTTGTTGCTCAAGTTGGACAGAACCATGGCAAGGTGCGGCCTCCAGTCTCCCCACTTCTCATCTCCACAACACTGCGATTAGAAGAAAACAGACGCGAACCCTCAAACTCGGGAATGTCGCTTGAGTGTCCTAATGGCCGAGCTCTGAGGACACAGGGCACTCACCGTGGACGCAGCAGGCATGCGCCCGGACATGAGCTGATAGACTGTCTGCAGGGGGTCATTGATGGGCAGGCTGTTGGCAAACCTAGGCAGAAGGGGACAGCAACGGACTCTGGCTCCCTCTGAGAGGCGCCAGCCCCGGCCCGTGCTCTTCCTTAGTCAGCACAGATACCCAGCCTCACAAAGCACACCGAGAGGTGTGCCACAGTAGGCGCTCCACAGCCATCAATGCAAAACCCAAGAACCCCTCACTAGTATAAGGTGGGCATGGCCAACAGCCCCCAGCACAGTGAGCTGCACGCAGAGCTGCCCACCTGGTCATGATGCGGGCATGGGTCCGGCTGTCCATCTTACTGGCCAGGAGCAGAGCATGGCCCCACAAGCCATTCTTCATGGCAGACTCCAGGGCATCCTGTAATGCATTTCAGAGCTCAAGTGAATGCTGCACCCGCAGCTGGGACCACAGAAGCCTTGTGTGCCTCACTGGCCCTGGCTCAAGTCCCTGGTGGGGATAAGCACCGCTCGGATCTCCGCCTCAGTGAAGACAGGGACCAGGTAGAGCCAGGCAGCATCTGGTCCTGTCACACGACTGCTGGGAGACACACATCACCTCCTCTGTTCTGGTGACATGCACACCCCACAGATGACCTGGCACAGCACAGCACCCCAATCCGGGTATAACAGCACTTCCAGACCAGAGAAATACGAAGGTAAATGTCAACAACAGCTAATAGGTCACTTGTAAAATGTCACTATCCCAATCCTACTGATCAACTATGACCTTTTTCTATCCTGGTCTCACTGTGTAGTTCAGGCTGGCCTTGAACTCACTATATAGCCCAGGCTAGCCTCGAACTCATAGAAATCCTCTTGACTCTGCCTCCTGAGTGCTGGGATTACAGCTGTGAGCCACCACACTCAGCATTGTGATATGTGGTACTGAACGCTGGTGCCTGTTGCTCAGGTGTGAGCCCATCTGTCCAAACTCTGGGCAGAGGCCCAGCTCGCAAGGACACGGCTAGCTTGCACAATGAACACCACCACCCTGACACCCTGCAGGAAGCAGCTGTCTTGCCGCATTCCCCTCTTACATGTCTGGAGACTGAGCCTATGAGCTCAACACAGCACCACTGAGCAGGGAATTCCACATACCGCCAGAGACAGCAGGCCCAGGCCACACAAGCCCCCACACGGAAGATGCACGGTGCTGAGCCACAGGGCGCTGGTGCCTGAGACGTCGCTGGTCTCTTCCCTGCCAGGTGCCCAGCTCAGGCCCAGTGGGCGTGAGGTTCACCTGGTTCCCTGAGCAGAGACAGTACCTTTTTGCGGCCGTAGAGCAGCAGCTCCCGGAACCTCTCAGTCTCCTTCTCCAGGGTGCTGGCGGCAGCTGCCTGACTGTCCATAAGGAAGGAGAGCTGGGCCTCGCCAGACTCCTCCTCCTCCACTTGCTCCACAGCCTCATTGGTAAAATCAATCAGGTTCGCCTCATTGGGTGACTTCCCAGGAAGCCACACTGTTCTGTGGTCTCGCAATAAAAGCTCTGCGATGTCCGTTCCCACCACGGTCTGCAGGGTCAACAGGGACAAGATGGAGAGCAATAGAAGACTTTCCAACAACAGAGCTTCCAGCAGGTGGACAGGCGTCTCTGACTGTCAGGTGAGGGAGGACCTGACTGGGACTCCACCAGTGGCACACATTAGACACCATGGACCAAAGCTGGGCTCTGGACTCGGTGCCACAAGGGCCAGTCCCTCTCCCGCTCCGTGGCCCTCTACCTTCCCACCATCTCCCCAGGCGCTGCCATGATGCTGTCTCAGCAGGAGCTGGGTGACGGCAGGCCATAGACAGGGACGGATCCCAAGACTGAAGGCCAGCAGGGCAAAGCTGGCAGAAGCCCAGAGCACAGACCCCATTCTGCCGGCACAACAGGATAACAAAGTTCCAGAGAAGACTCGCAGACTCTTTGTCCAGTAGATTTTCATTCTGTAAACATCTTGTTGCTTTGTTCTGTGCAAAGTTAATAACATCCACTTTGTGGGTGTCGTCTCTGTAAGAAGAACAAATGCTCAGCAAACATGGATGCTGAGACCACAGGTCCAGCTTGACCCACACCAACGCCAAGATGCCTCCACAGGAACTCACTTGCCGAGGGGTCCTGGAAACACGCGCAGCTCCTCCTGCTCTGCCGTATGCTGTAGCAAGGTCTACAACAAGGAACACAGTGCACAGCTTATGGGGAAGCCCAGCAGCCACAAGAGATGGGCACTCCCTAAACTGGCCCACGTGATCGAGCGAGGGTTTTCAGTTAGGCAGGGAGGCCCAGATATAGGGTTTTCTCTGGGGACCAAAGCAGGGTCCCAACACCTGCAATAGGAAAGGCTCGGGACTGCAAAGCACAACCAGCCCCATCAAAGTGAAAGTCGCTGCAAGTGAACATCCTCAAATTCGAGATGCCAATGAAGGAAGGTGGACTGGTGTGTTCGAACAGTGTGTGTGTGTGTGTGGGGGGGGGGTTAAGTAAGACTGTAAGATGCTGACAAAGGCAGAAACAGCCCAATAAAACCAAGCCTAACATCCAAAGCGGCTGCCTGAGATGCTGACTTCCGGGAGCACGGACATGAGTGGGCACACCAACACCCTTCTTGTGGATGTTTCCCAGGAGTAACTTTGCCAAGGCCGCGCTCCCAGGGATCAGGAGGGACAGTCAGGCCTGCGCTACCTCCATGCTGTGGATCTCCACCAGGGCAGGCTGGCCTTCGGAGGGCAGATTGGGGATCACTTTGATGAGCTGACCGCCAGGACCAAACCTGGCACAGAGATGTGGCACTGAGAACTTCTCAGGAGACGTCGGTCTCGAAGGAACTGTATTAGACAGACCAGACAAGAAATAGGTGGCTTGGCACTTGTTAGGGTTCTGGCACCTTGATCCACTGATTCCCAGTCCTGGGCAATAAGACAAGCGTGGCCTCAGGTGGCAATGGCTGCAGAGCACCCAGCAGAAACTACACAAAGGACCCCAGGCAGAAAAGGAGACTGGGTGAGGTAAAGCCTTAGCCAACCATGAAGGAAAGGCCCATCAGAAGAGTACTGGGTCAAGCACTCAGGGATGGGGGTGCTGGGTGTGGCCCATGCTGGGGCCCAAGTACACAAGTCCCCAAGATGGCACACTGCCTGACCAATGCTGGGCACACAGAGAGGGAGAGGGCCGCTGCAGGGTCTGCACATGGACACACAGCCAAAGTGCAACTGAGGGGAGAACTCAGGTCCTGATCTCAAAACTGCCTCCCTAGCTTGATCCCAGGCGGGTAGCAGGTGGCGGCTCTGAACCGCCGGGCCGCACCTTGCTCGGCCGTGGGCCAGGTGTCCACAGGATAGCCGTACTCTGAGAAGCCATGGGCGCCACTGAAGTTGCTGCCGTAGGCACCACAGGCGAAGTCCCCGTGAAAGGAGCCTGGGGGAGGGGGGGCCTCGAAGGAGCCCGCAGTCACATTGTGGCTTCTGTAGATCTGACTCTTGGAGGAGAGAGGGAAGGTGAGCCCCTCGAGTGCCAAGAGGCTGGGTGCAGCAGGAGCAACACCGGGCCTGCAGGGCATACCTGGTGCGAGTGAGAGCTGAGGCTGCTTCGGCGGCTGGGCAGGCTGTGCGTGCTATGCAGGCTGCGTGCCGAGTGCTCGCTGTGCACGCTGCGCCTGTCTACCTCCTCCCCGTAGGGGTCCCTGTGGGGCTCTGGGTCATCGTCGAAGCTTCCGGTGAAGCGTGGGTCATATTGCCAGTGGTCATCGCCCTTCTCAGACCTGCAGGGAGGCAGCACTAAGGCATGGAACAAGGCTGCCGCCCACTGCAGGATACCTCCAGCCTCTGTGGCCTCCCAGCTCACCATCCCACTGCAAGGCACACAGCAGGCAGGAAGAATGAGAGCTGGGCCTCACTGCAGCCCGGGCAGAGGAAGCCCTGCCCCAAATGCAGCCTCGGAGTGCAACTCCCCCTCAGCTGGGAAAAGGGCAAAAGGGGGCCTGCCGGGGAGGGACCTAGACCTGGGGACTCCCCAAGGCAAGACTGGCTCTCTTCTCGCAGCCCAGAGCTGGAAGCTGACAAAGTGCAGTCCCCTCCTCTTTCAGGAGATGATCAAGCACCAAGAGGCACCTCCCGGACACCTCAGGGACACAGCTCTGTGATAAGCCCAAGACACAGGCTGGAGAGACAAGACACCAACCTGCTGCCATACGCGTAGCTTTCCTTCCTGTGTGGGTCATACTCGGAGCCATACCAGTACTTCCGGTCCCAGGTGCGGGAATCCCGGAATCGAGAGCCATCGTAGCGGTCCCAGCGGCCCAGGTCTGTGAGTGAGAGGCACACACCAAAGATGCTTGTTCCATGGAAACAGCTGTACCTCCCGGGCAGGGAATGTCCCAGGGTTTGGAGGGAACCCCCAGCAGGTTCCAGAGTGGGAGCCCTGATATGAGCTGTCACTGTGTCCTGCTACGTGGTGACACCCTGTAGGTGTCAGGCTGTGCCAGGCTGTTCTCAATACAAATGTTTTTGCTTTAAACTCCCCCTAAAAAACCAGCCAGGTATAGTGGTGCACACCTGTAATCACTCCTGCTTGGAAGGCTGAGGAGGGAGGACCCAAAGTTTGATTCCAATCTGGGCAATTTAGCAAGTCCCTGTCTCAAAATAAAAGGGCTGGGGTGTGGATCAGTGGTACAGTGACTGCCTACCAGGGCAGGCTGGATTTCATCCCCAGCAGAAACAAAACAAAATAAAGCAAAACCTGCTCAAAGTCCTATTTTCTTTTTCGTAGCTATTATTTTTCTCCTGTGGTGCTGGGAATCAAACTCGGGGCCTCTCACCCACTAAACAAGGGTTCTGTCACAGTGACACACTTCCAGCTCCAATTACGACTTTTTAACAGTTAAGCTCAGCCAGGGGTGATGGCATACACCCCCCATCCCAGCACTCTGGAAGGCTGAGGGAGGAAGATCACTTGAGCAACTTAGCAAGATCCTGTCTCAAAATAAAAGATTGAAAATAAAAAGGCCTCGGGCCGGAGATTTAGCTCGGTGGTTCCGGCGCCTGTCTTGCAAGCACAAGGGCCTGGGTTCGATCCCCCATAACCACATACAATACTGGGTGTGGAGACTCGCCCAGCAGCAACCAGTACCACATACCATAGTGCCGGGCGTGGTGGCTCACGCCTGTCATCCCAGCACTCGGGAGGCAAAGGTAGGAGGATTGCTGTGATGTGAGTTGGAGGCTGAGCTCAGGGCCAGCCTGAACCACAAAGCGAGACCCTGTCTCAAAAAACAAAACAAAACAAACAAACAAACAAACAAAAAAGGCCTAGGGATGTAGTTCAGTATGAAGGCCCTGGGTTCAATCACCAGGGCCACACACACAAAAATTCCATGATTATAAGTTTCCCGTGATCCAAAAGGTTTTAAGAAACAATTTTAACATTAAAAGCTAGGTTTTTAGCCATTTTGGGGGAGGCAGCCCAGGCTGGCCCTGAACTAACTCATGATCTTCCTGCCTCAGCACCCCAGGTACCAGGGTTACAGGCATATGCCACTGCGCCCAGCTAAAGCTAAGTGTGAAAAGGAACTTAAATGCTGTGAGCAAGCTGGAAGAACCACTTTTGGGAAGTGTGTACAGAATCTGTACTTAAAACTGGTGCCAAGGTTTAAGGGGAAAAGAGCCATCCTGGGAAGCAGAAGGCCAGTGGGCAGCACTGTCCAGGGCAGCCAGCAGGCGCCCAGCTCCTCTGGACACAGCTACACGTGACCCATGGGCAGGGCAGGCAGACACAGAAGGCCCATGAGGTCCCAGAAGTGTCTCCCTGGCAGCGAGCAGGACTACACGACTGCGTGGCCAGAGAGTGGCTCTCTGCCTGCTCACATGAGTGGTCCTGGGACACAAGGCTGCCGCAGAGCTACGGATCACTGTGCAGCTGCCAGTGGGACAGTCGCATGGGTGCCAGAGCCAAGATGTCCCATCCCAAGCAGAGCACCTAGTGACGATGATTCCCAACCACTCCAGCTCATGGAGAAAAACACGGAGAGGAGTGCAGGGGCCAGAGCACACAAGCCACCTCGTCACCTCGCACGCTGCACACTCATGGAAGGTCTCTGGACAGCACTGCCGCTGGCAGCAGCCTCTAACATACCTCCATAGTCGTACTGGCTGGGATAATAGTTTGCATAGTAATCGCTCTGGCTGCTCCATCCACTCTTGGAACTGTAGTATCCTTCAGGGTACCCTGGCCTGAAAAGCATACAGAGCTGTTAGGCACAATTACCCCTCTCTTCCAGGATGGAAAACATTCACAGTACAGACTACAGACTGCGCTCATTAAAGCACTCTGGTCATGAACAATGCCACTCAAAAAATCCAAATGGAGCCAGGTGCCATGTACACACCTGTAATCCCAGCCACTCAGGAGGCTGAGTCGGGAGGGTTGCAAGTTTGTGGCCAGCCTGGGCCACTTACTGAGACTCTGTCTCAAAAACTAAACAAGTAAAATAAGAAAGGGGTTGGGGACACTGCTCTGTGGTACAGAGCCCCTGGGTTCAACCCCCAGTACTGCCTCCCAAAAAGCCCAAAACAGTCACAAGCACAGGGTCACCAATTCCCACCATGAGGTTAACAAAATGCAGCTCAGGAAAACCCCTCCCTGACAGGGCTCGGCACGACGGACCCCTGCGGTGCCCGGGGCCAGGTCTCAGAAAGTCTCTGCTTTGCTCCACAGCAGGAAAAGACACTCAGCCCGCACCTACTTGAAGCTCACATGGCAACAACTACGCTGCCCAGCGGGCCTAGAGAGGCCACGGCCAGGGCCTGGGGCCAGAGAGCAGGCCTGGGGCCCCACGCCAGGCCCACGTCCCTGAGACACAAAGGAAGTGCTAAAAGATCAGGTACCAGAGTCTGTTCTTTCAAGACCTCTGAAAAGATTTAACTGTGCTTTTGTGACTTTTCTCAGCTCCTTCAGGAAAGGCCCCTCGGCACAGCACCTGGGACAGCCATCCACGCCAGGCTCGCCCGTGTGCTCAGCTACAGTAGGCCAGTCGCCCGCCCAGAGTTCCCTGGGGTTGCTCAGGAGACCATACTAATCGGCACAGTAGTGACATAGAGGAGAGCAAGAGTATACCACCTCCTCTGCAGCCCACAAAAACGGAAGCCACACGGCCTGCAGGGGCCTGACCAGCCCACATGGGGGCCCTGCTGCTCCTGACACACACACTTGCCAAGCTTCGAAGGGGAGAAGGGAGATTCTGCCTAGGATGTGACAAAGTCACAGTGTGGATGGCACTGCAAGGTCCAGGACAGATTAAGGAAGAAGATGCCCAGTCACAGAAACGAACCTGGCCTACGGCTTCCTGGCCTCATGTAGCCACCTTGGCCTGGTAAAGTGAACTCGCTTGAGCATCTGCAGGTGGCAGGGGAAGATGGGCACACCACTCTGCTCCTCCACTCTCTGCCTCCTCTGCTCTCGCCCTGCCTGCCCTGTGCACTCCCTCAGGCTTCCGCCAGAAAGCTGTGTCAACGCGACCCTGCTTCCCAGGCCACGTGGTAGGCAATGGTTTCTCCCAGCTATCTTCTTCTGGGGCAGGGAACCCAGGGCCTTGTGCCTGCTGGGCAGGGCCTTTGCACCCAGCCACAACCCTGCCCAGAGCCATAAGCTGCACACACTTGCACACGTTTGGCACACACCTTTGGAGCAAGGTACACCTGGGCCAATTAAGCGGGCAAAGGTTCACAGGCAGGGCCTTGTCTGAAATGCTTAGGCTCCGCATGTTAGAACCTACCATAACCGCCAGGAGGCACCACTCCCCATTCAGACAGAAGCCACCACAGTGACCAACGCCCCATGACACCACCCAATTCCACCGCAGATCAAAAGCAGCCTCTTGGGGCTGTGGGAATGCCAGCTGACTCTGACCTGGTTACGTAAAGGGTCCCTGGCGGAGGACACCATGCTCCAGTGTTCCCCAAATCTCTCTCCTGCAAACCGCAAAACAGGACACACACAGGCCCGACACTCCCAGGTCCTGGGTGAGGAGACGCAGCACCAGGCACAAAGCATGGGAGCCAGCCTAATGGGTGCAAGGGCTGTACCATGTCTGTGACCCACCTTCCCAGACCAGCTGAAAGCAACTTCAGTCAAGAACCCTAAATGCCCACAGCAAGTTGCCAGGGTCAGGAACGTGCCCGGTGACAGAACACTCGCTGTCCCAAGGTAGGAGTGCATGCAGGCAGAGGTTACAGCTGGTGGCTCACACAGGGGCTGGCCTGCCCAGGGGTGGGGCCACATGTTAGATGACAAGCTCAACATAGACTATAGATGGCAATGTGCTCAGTCCAATTTAACATCACCACATTACACTGCCCATACCAAAAGATGTGCCCAGCTAGTGAGAGGCTTGTAGAATTTTCTATGGAATTTTCTAATTACTATGTCACCATCATGCATCGGCCTGAGGCAAAGGAGGGAGCCACAGGTGTGTGCCCACCTGGCAGGGGGTCGATCCGAGCAGTGACTCGCCCGGGAGCTGGGCCGCTCGGGCTCCGGATAGCGGTAGTTCTCGGTGTATGCCGATGCGGAGCTGTCATAGGGTCTGTATCGGGCCTCATACAGGCCATAAAAATCCTGTGGGAGGAGGATGAACATGTTAGACTCTGACCAGGACGGCCAGGGGGCAGCTCTAGCTGCACACATTCCCAAGAGCAAGACTGGAGCAGGCTTCCTTCATGCCCACAGAAGCCCCACATGGTGGCACAGCCTCTCGTCCAGCATGGAGAGGCTGAGGCCGGAGGACTGTAAGTATGAGCCCAGACCCGGCAATTTGGCAAAACATTGACTCTAAAACACAAAAAGGGTTGGAGATGTAGCTCAGTGCAAATGCTCTGATTCAATCTCTAAGACTAAAAAGAAAAAGACAAAAAAAGCCCTATGAGACAAAGTCCACATCAACAGCCAGGCAGCAGAGCTTCCCCAGCACCGCCCGCCCCACTGGCGCAAGGCCACCTCAGTGACGTGGCCAGGAGGCACCTGAGGCTTCTGTGGACAGAGGAGAACACCATGTGACCTGCCTCAGCTGCTGCCTCAGAAGAACAACAGAACCAGAGGTCCATTTAGACAGGTCCTAAGGTCTTGGCAGCCTCTGCCAAGTCCTCTGCACGGTACTTGCACTAGGGTCCTAATCCCATTGCAAATCCATCAGGACCCAGCCTGTCTTTAAGGAGGGGCCAAATGATGCAGATATAAGAAGAGATTAGTGCAGCACCAACTCCTCCCACTGTACCTGTGGCTACCTACACTGTACCTGCCTGAAGTCTCGGGGAGAGGCATGTTCTACGGGGGTCATGGAGGCAAGGAGGAAGCAGTGCCAGGCTTGGACTTCCTGGCAAGGGGCCTAGGAAGTCTGTGGTTCTTGCTCCAACGGGGGCTTTATTGTGGCACCAAGGCATCCAGCTCTTTCCTTCCAAACCTAGGACACTACATTGTAGGCACTGCACATGCAACTAACTGCTTGTGCTATGTCTGTGCCGGGAGGGAGGCACAGCTGTGGGGCTGTCACCAGGCACTACAGTAGGCCTAGCCCATGCAGCTGGGCTGCTCAGTCCTTCATGCGCTGCCTGCGCCCAACACTCAACCAGCTGGCCGCACATGAGGGCACGTGGCTCCCACCGACACTGTCTTCTACCTTAGGGACGCTGAGTGAGGGCTGGGGTGAGGGAAAACAAATAACCTAGCATGTCCATTGGGCCATGCCTTTTTAAATGACTGCAGGATTCATGAGAACCTAAATCGAATGGCAGCCACAGGCTTGCATCACTGTGGAAAGAGCGAGGAAAGCCCAGGGCAGGGCCCTCCCTCTCTCCTCGGTGTACCGACCCAGGCATGAGATGAGTTTAAGCAGTCCCATGTCTCTTCACTATGGCACGTGGATTAATACTCCAGATCTAACTCTGCTCTCCAACACTTTTTTTTTTGCCCTTCAACATTTTTATTCTTTAGGAGACACTAGAACAACTCTAGTTATTCCTATTGCTTACTCTGCTAACACTACATAACACTCCAGAAGCTCCCAGACGCTAAGATGGCTTCTCAAAATGTGCACTATGAAACTGTGCTCTGCCGAGACCCAGTGGGGTTCCAGGACCAAGGCAAACTTTTTTTTTTTTAGATGCTATGCAGTTCAGGTTGGCCTTGAATTTGCAGTGACCCTCCTGCCTCAGCCTCCTGTGAGCTGGGATTACAGGTGTGCACCACAACAACTGGCAAAACAGGGAGCTTTCTGTCCCCTAACTGGAGACACCAGGCTACACAAAAAAGGCACCAATACTACCAGCAACACAAAATGCTAATGCTTAGTGGGCATCCTAAAAAGATGCATGTAACAAGCGAGGACTTTTTTTTGAGACAAGATCTAACTTTTGTAGTTTAGGCTGGCCCTGAGCTCCTACATAGCCCAGGTGAGCCTGGAACTCACACCAATCCTCTTGCCCCTGCCTCCCAAGTGCTGGGATTATAGGTGTGAGCAACCAAGCCCGGTGTGTAGTGAGTGGTACTGACTAGCGATGGGCACGAGGCACCACGCCTGGCATTGTGGTATGCTACTAGGGATCCAACTCTGGACCTTGTGTTTGCAAGGCAGATGCTAGAACCACTGAGCTAAATCCCCAGCCCCAGGGAGGACTTTTCTAGTGTCACTGGGTGACTCTGGAACAGGTGACAGGTTACTGCAGGAGAACACATGAGAGATGCCCAACGGGTAAAGCAAGAAAGAAAAGTGCCTGAACATCAGCATGCACGCTACCTGGTAACAGAGGGAGGCTGTCCCAGGGTCCGATGGGTATGGTGCCGGGTACTGGGCTTGGTAGGCACTATACAGGGGTCTGTAATAGTAGTAGGATGCCAGGTCCTGAGGTGGTGGGCCAAACGCACTCGAAGGTGACATCTGTAGCCATGGCTGCTCAGGCCGCACTGCTGTCTGGCTTGAGTTGGTGGACACAGCTGACGCACTGGAGGACTGAGGTGGCCGAGGCGGCAGCTTGGGGTCCGCATTGGCCAGGGCTGAACTTGCTGGTAGCTGTACCGAGTCCTGGGGCTGTCCTTGCGGAGGAGGACTTTCTGCGTTTGAAGTCGCTTTGGGCACCGGATGGAGAGAAGCCTGAGGGGGCTCCACCTCTGCCTGGGTTCCCAGGCTGTGCAGGTCCTGGGCATCTTCCCTCACCTGCCGGTAGAAATGGCCAAGGTCACGCCCCGCAGGCCCCGGCGGTCGGGCAGGATTGGCCGCAGCCTGCTGAGTGGCTGGGCCCTCCAGATGGGAGGGGCTATGCAGTCTTGCAGGATTTTCCAAAGTTCGGCTCAGTGTAAAGTCTAAGGCTCCAGCGGCCTCTTCCTGATGACTGGAGGGATTTTCCTTAGTGCTTCTAGGCACCGAGGTGCTGCTTGCAGGAGGGACTAACATCACTCCTGTGCCTCCGGCGGGGCTTTTAACAAACTCAGGAAGAACCTTTTCTGAACTGTGAGTCTTCTGCCTTTCTAGAACAGAGTTTTTAGGAATGGGGAGGGACAGAGGCTGCACAAGCAAATTAGCAGGTTGACTAGAACTCATTTCAGAGGAGCCAGACCCCTGTGGAACATTACTCTGCCCAAGGCCATTCGGCAGAGATAGGCCAACTGTAGCACTGGGTGTGACTGCAGACAAAGCAGCGTGTTCACCAGAATCAGCACCGAGAGCCCGGCTGCTTGCCGTGGATTTGTCCCCCACCAAAGCATCTCCCCAGGACTGATTCTTCTCAGCAGGATTCAGCAAGCGTACAGAAAAATTAATGGGCTGAGCCAAATTATAGCTTTGATCAGGCTGGGCAATCAAGACTGGCTGATTCTGCAAAGCCTCAGTGGGTGTCGAGGACAGCAAACTTGCATAAGTGGAACTTGCCTGGGACTGAAGGGCTTCGCTGTCACCCGCCTTTGGAGGGTTCTCGAGGTTCTCAGAAGCACCCGGGTGGGCTCGACTCTGCAAGGGGTGGGCAGGGCCTGGCTTGGACTGCTGCCTAAGCAGCCCCTCCTCTGGAGGCTGAACGACTGCCTGTGACTGAATCTTCGCAGGGACATAAAGCGCAGGAGCAGCAGGGGCCAGGAGCACGTTGCCGCCGAAGTCAGGTAGCTCATTCTGTGCCCACAGAGTCGTTGCGGGGCTCTCACACTTCACGGCCCCCTGGGCCCTGGCTGAGGACCTCTTCTCTGGAGTCGGACGCACTGTATCCAAGGGAGGCACCACCATGAGGCCAGCTTCCCCAGGGAGGGGAAGAGGCGGGGGGCAGGCCTGGGGTGCAAACAGTGTCTCCATGTTGTCCGGAGGCTGCTCCAGGTTTCCCCCTGGGGAGGCCTCAGGCAGAGAGGCCACAGGTCTGCGCTTCTTTGTGTGTTCATGGGTGCCCCTCACTTCACCCACCATGTTGGCACGGTCTGCCTCAACCGGCTTCACCCCAACCGAATGGGATTTTACTGGCTCAAAAGAACTATTTGCACTTGTCTGGAACACCCCTGTGGGTTTTGGAGGACTTGGGGTTGCAGGCTGGGACAAAGTGCTGTAGTAATTTCGGCTCCCACCAACCTCCTCCGTCTCACCTCCCACAGGAGACGAATCAATTTGCTTAAAAAAACTGCCTGTCGTTTCATCTTCGGGCTTTCCCACTTCCTGCTGGATGAACGTGCCCACTGGCTCCTGGGACCGGGCCGACCCAGGGAGACTCCGGCGGCTCTGGCTGCTGTAGCTGGATGACACACTGTCAGATCGCACTGGGTGCAGAGACGTGTCCGGGGCCTCGAGACTCAGCGTCCCGCCTCGGGTGAGACCCATGGTACCATGCCTGGAGACAGGTGGCACAGGAAGGGACCCATACCGGAACTGATCACTTGAGGAGGAGGCATCCAAACTTAGGGACTCACTTGGCAGAACTTCTTGATTCTGAATGAATTCTAAGTTTTCCACATTCTCATACTGTGAGCTGCTAGCATCACAAGTCCCTGCACTCGCCGTGTCACCCCAAGTGTCACTAGCAGTATTGTTAGTGGTTTGTTTATCATTTTGGATGCATGCATACTGAGAGAAATAAGGCTGTGCACCTCCTTCCTGTTGCACAGTCTCACTGTGGGATCCCTGGAGACAGGTCTGCTGGGCACCACCAGCGATGTGTGCAGGGCGGAGTGGGTGGCCCAATCCAGAGCTGAGGGGAAAACCATCAAAGTCCAATCGGCCAACAGAGCCTGCCTTTTCAGATGACAGATTCTCCTCATTTTCGGTCTCTTCCCCTTGGAAAAACATGGACAATGCTCCTGAGGCTGTTTCCAGCGGGGCCAGGCCGGTTCCAGCCGCTGGAGGATGGCGGATGTAGTTTTCAGGACTATTTCCCTGAGAGAGGGAATTCCCAGGGGCAGGGTCCTGGAAATGCTCTTTATTCACTCCTGGCTTCTGCCTGAACTCCTGGCTTTCCCACATATTCCCAATCCTAGAATTGTGCCCAAATGAATTTTCAGGGTGGAAGTTACTGGCCAAGTGGTTTCCACTTGGCAAGGGGGCGACTTCGCTTCCTCTGCCACTAGCCAAAGGTCCTACAGTAGATGCTAGCTGGGCATGGGGCTCACTGCCAGGACTGTGGCGCAGGCTCGATGGAGCAGGAAAGTGGGGAGTGCTGGTGGCCTGGGGTTCCACACACTGGCCGGGCCCTTCTGGGCAAGGCGAGGGATAATGCTGGGAGGGCTGGGGGCTGCCCTGTACAGGGCCCCACTGCGCTAGCATCTGCGTCGGCTGAGGCTGGGGCAAGACAAGGGCTGCTGCTGCTGGGGCCACACCGTCACTCACAGTCTGCTTGCTCAGGGACTGGTCAGGCCCAGTCCCGCCCCCATGCCGATGGCCCCCATGAGACAGGTCGGGACCTCTTCCCAGAACATGGTGGGGTGGAAGCATCGGGGTCAGAACTTCAGGCGCTGAGCTGGAACCGACTGTGGCACTCCGGCTCATCTCGTGCCCTGGCAGCAACGAAGAGATGGGCGCAGCAGGAAACAGATCTGCTCCAGACTGTGACAAAGGTCCTGATGGAGGCTCCTGCGGTCCTCGGGCACTATCCCCAGTGCTGGTTTGAGGGATGGGCAAGCCAGGCCACTGAGAAAACACTGGCAGGGCTGGGTCACGCCCAGTAGGCATGTTGCTCCTGGGCGCGCTGTCCAGGGGGGTATTCTGGAGCATCTGTCTACTAAAAGCGAACGGATCCGTGACTGGTTGCTGTGGACAAGGTGGAGCCGCCAGGGCACTGCTACTGGGTGGCCTCCTGTAGCTGCTGCTACCCCAGAACATGCTCCGGGGAGTCCCAGCAGGAGGGGGACCAGCCATGCCAGATGAAACTGTCTGGGGTGGTGGCTGCATGACGGGTTTCTTACACAGAGAAACCTGCTGCTTACAGAGGAGGCAGGGTACAACTCTCCCTTAAGATGAGCTGGAAAAGAAACGAAAAAAATGAACAAAATCAGTATATTTAAAGTGCTGACTGCAACCAAGAAAACTATGAAAAAAGAGAAAGACTAGGGATATAGCTCAGAGGTAGAGCACTTCCCTGGCAGGCACAAAGCCTGAGGTTTGATGCCTAAGACTACAAAACAGGAGACTGAGGGGTGTGAGGGCCATACATGACCTCAGTCTTTAAAGAGGTCAACTTCTGCAAGACTCCAACCTAGCAAAAGATATGCATCGTTGGGAGCTGCTTGGGGGACTGGCGGGCGTGGATGCAGGACACCCTGGCTTCAGCACTCACTGGCTAAGTACGTTCAGACAGTCCTCTCCCCTCTGAAATTCCCAACTCACTCTGCCCACTGCTTCCGGGACCCCTGACTACCAGGCAGGGGCATGGTACAAGAAAACACTTGCGAATCCTTGGTATTTCCCACAAAGCAAGGCTAGATCTAGAGGGAAGCAACTCCCCTATTATACTTTTCATGCATGCTAATTTTAAATTGGGAAAACAAGACCGAACTTCCCTCTCTGGCTTCTTTCATGAAAAAGCTTTACAAAGTAGAGATATAAAAGCTACTAAATGTTTCTTAGACTGTATAAATGTCTCACTTTTTGTATAGTGACTAGTTTCCCCTGAAAACACTCCAAGAAGGTTGCCTGTAATCTCTGACGTTGTAACTAGGTCTGGAGTGAAATCTCAAGGAATTTCATAGCAGATTCAGAACTCTGAGGCTGACTGAATTCACAAATTTCTGACAGGAAGAGTTCAAATCTCTTCTAAAGAGTCAAAATCCTTACTACCGCAACAGTGTCTTCTGTAGTTATTTGGTTTTTAATAAAATACAGTAAATGAGATCTTGACTAGCTAACCTGTCCTTTCAAGGCAGAAATTCAAGTTCTACACGTTGCAAGTCCTTATCTTTCCATCAGCCCACTTCCCCAGATCTGTTAGCTAATTCAAGGGAAAACTGAACCAAAGGAAGAAATCTTGGGAGTCTCTGGAGTTAAACCACATATCTCTTAGTCCCCAGAGTCTTTTTGATAAAAAGAAAACCATGTTTGTATTACAAATAAAACTGATTTTATATAAGTTTCTAATCCTTTCATGAAAAACAGTCTTACAGATTCATTAATTCACTGATATTGGCCACGTGTGGTGGGGCATGCCTTAAGATCTCAGCTGCTAAAGACGCTAAGGTAAAGATCAGAAGTTCTAGGCAAGTCAGGGCAACTCTGTGGGGCCTTGTCTAAAACAAGGGTTAAGGTTGTTGCTCTGTGGTACAGTGCTCTTGCATTCAATCCCCAGTATCTCAAAGAAATTTTAAAATAAACATAATTCACTCAACACTTCCCAGATGCTCACAGGGTACCTTTCCCAACCGAAAGCCCACTGAAATTCACTCAAATTCAATGCACGCTACAAGGCTCAGTCAGTACCAGAGCACTTACTCGGTTCTGTGGTGTCATCTTAAAACAACAGCTACAACTCCACTTTGCAGGAACCGGACCTGGAGATCCTGCCTCTCACCTCGGCTTCTCCATCTGGGCACTCAGCAACACTGGGCAAGCATTCCCACAAAGGGCTACCACAGGACGGCCCTCCCTGCTCGGCCACCAACCACAACCCTCAACTACCCTGCACTAGCTGGCTAGCTGATTGGAACCTACAGCACTGGTTCCTCAGAAATTACTGTGACACACTGAGTGTCCAGCTGAGCGGCTCAGGGAAGCCACTTCTCTCCTGAACACACTAGACAGAGATGTACACAAACTCCATCAATAAAATGAGAGAAGATGATGATTTTTTATTCTAAGGCTACTCCTGCGTTTAACCTTACAAAACTGTACCTAGGGCAGCTACTTAACAGAAATTTTAGACTTCAATGTTATCCTTGCAGAAATTTTTTTTCTTTTTTCAGTTTTGAGATAGGGTCTTGCTTTGTAGTTCAGGCCAGCCTGGAACTCAGCAATCCTCCTGCCTCTCGAGTGCTGGGATTACAGGTGTGAGCCACCACGCCCAGCATTGTGGCAGGTGGTACTGGGGATCAAACTCAGGACCTTGCACTTAGCAGGCAAATGCCAGAACCACTGAGTTAAATCCCCGCCCCTAGCCTTGCAGAAATTTAAGATTACTTTCTCAGTTCTTCTAGACTAAGACCTGTCTTTATAAGCAAACATTATCACTACAGAGGAGCCCCCCAGTTTCCAAACTACTACAGACAGCTCTGCACCAATATGCCCATTTCATCTGTCCTTATGACTTGAACATTAATTACTCCTCTTCATCTTCCTCTTTATTCACTAGCAGAAAAAAACAAGGAACTGCCTGTCATTTTCACTCAGGACTACAGTAAATATTTTTCTGTACAGCAAGTCATCTAACTTCCAATAGGCACCTGTTTCAGAGATTGTCTGATCATCTTAAATATGCATTATTTACAAACCCAGCTTTGCAGCTCACCTCCTTCGTACCTGAGGGAACTTACCAATGCTACCCGAAGCATGAGTCTTGGACTAGAGGACTGGGTGTTTAAAATGCAACCTCCCTACACACTTTTTCTCCTTGCCACTAACCTCCAGCTCTAAGTGTGCAAACCCACAGGAGCACCAAGAAACCGCTCAGTCTCTGATTCCAATCTCTGGAACGGTGACTGTCGGTGACCCTCATCAGACTAGGGCACAAGACACAGGCACAATCTTCTCAGCCAGAAATGGAACCAAAGACATTCAGGTGTCAAAAAAGGCAGAGAAGCCTAAGCACTGCTAAAGTGACAAAGACCCAGGAAGACACACTGACGTTCACAAAGTATGTTTATACAGCAGGATGGAATCATACTATAGAACACACAACACCTCAGAGAAAACTTCCAAGACGATCTGAAGATTCGTTGCTGACAGGTAACGGAGTCACAGGAAGAAGAATGCATCATTACTTTGCCTCATTTCTTTGCAAGAGAGCACCAGCACAGAAACCTTAAGAAAGCGGTGAAGGGGCTGGGGAGTTAGCTCAGTGGTTCCGGCGCCTGTCTTGCAAGCGCCAGGACCCGGGTTCGATCCCCGGTATCCACATACCATACTGGGCGTGGAGACTCACGCCCAGCAGCAACCAGTACCACATAGCACAGTGCCGGGCGTGTAGTGGCTCACGCCTGTAATTCCAGCACTCGGGAGGCAGAGGCAGGAGGATTGCTGTGATGTGAGTTGGAGGCTGAGCTCAGGGCCAGCCTGAACCACAAAGCGAGACCCTGTCTCAAAAACCTAAAAAAAAAAAAAAAAAAAAACAAAGAAAGCGGTGAAGGAATAAAAAACTGCAGACAGAACGCATTATGCTGAAACTCAAAAAGCACCACGCAAAAACTACTGGCTGCAGTTCTGCTGCTTCTCATATGGAAAATAGCTCTCTGGCTAACACCTGCATCCTATAGATTTCAAAAGAATTCTTAATAAGCAATCCATGGCCAATCTACCACCCACTTAAGAGACTTTTTAAGCGAAACGGCAAAAACTGATTCCAAGTGTTTGGGATGTCTGGGAGCTCCGCAGTAACATATGCATTCCTCTACTGCTGATGGAGAGCACCATCCTCAACCTCCCTTGCGACATCCCAGCAACCCTGCCAAGAGGTTACAAATAACAATACTGCTGCTACTTGGTGCAAACGTCAACGCACCCACATCGCTGAAGAAAGTCTTCCGGCCAAACACCTGCAGAACCTCTGGCACACACACAAAAATCATGTTCAACCCCCACAGAAACTTTCCAGGGGTCGCTTCGTGTCAAAAAGCGGAGGTCCGGAGCGCCGGCCAGGCCCGAACACTGGCTGCCCGGCGGCCCGCGGAGGCGAGCGCAGCCCCGCCGCGTCGCGCGAGGAAAGGCCAGCGAGACAGCCTGGCCGCGCCCCGCCCGCGTGCAGAACATCCTCGGTGACACCACCACGGCTGCGCCCTCGCCGGCCCCGGTAGCGTCCCGGGAGACGCGCCGCCCGTTCAGGGCTGGGCCCTGGCCCTCTGCCGCCCCGCTCCGCCAACCAGCCTCCGCTCCCGCTCGCTCCTCACCCGCGCGGGCTTGGCTGGCCTCTCAGGTGCCGCGGGCGGAAGCCGGCCCGGCGGCGGCGGCGGCAGCCAGCACAGACGCGGAAACCTTCGCAGCCATCTTGGCACATCCGGCTCCGGTAGCCGCGCCGCCGACGTGTCCGGCGGAGACGTCACGCGCCCCGCCCAGTCCCAGCCCCTCAGCATCCTCCAGTCTTTCACCGCCTCGTCCCTTTGTCCCGCCTCCTTGGCCCCGCCCCCTGCGTGTCCATGGCTGGTTCCTTAGTCACGCTCCCACTACAGCCCAGTCTTTCACCGCCTCGTCACGCCCTTGGTCCCGCCCCTCGCCCACCTGCTCGGCCTGGCGCTCCGGGACGCCGCTCTGGTTACGCTGTCTCCCACTCTTCCGTTTTAGATGTCAGGAAGGACAGGAACCTTCGATCATGACCCCATGAAGGATTCAGCTTTGAAAGATCGAAGTGAGCAGTTCCGTCCCCTAGAACGACTGCTCGGCGAACGACCCTGCCTCCAGCGCGTCTCTTCCTTTCTCGGTTTAGACTTGGCCGGAGGCCGGCGGGGAGGCTACGCATGCGCCACTGCTGCCGCTCCGGCGACCGGGAAGTCTGCGCAGGCGCACGGCGTGCCTGCGCTGGTTGCTCGGTTACCGCGTACGGTGCTGGAAGCTGGACCTCTGAGGCTGGCGGCTCCCACCCGGCCCCCAGCTGTCGGGTCCTTCCGGCTACAGCTGGTTGGTTGAACCAGGAACACGCCGTCCCCCAGTACCTTGCAGTACCGGGCTCGGAGTCCCCCACCGGGCAGCGGTGACCTGGCGAGGTCACCGAGTTGGCCTTCCTGCTCTGCGCCCCCCTGCCGTTGCCGGCCTTGCATCCAGCACCGGCCTTGGTAAGGGCTTCAGGAAAAGAGGGGTGCTGTCACCTGCACCGCTGCCCAGGAGGCCGAGGCACAGCTGCTCTCTGCTCCTTTCGGGGACGCCGAGGACGCCCGTCAGGAGGCCCGTCAGGTCCCCGGTGTACCTGTAGGCAGGAAGACAATAGTGTGTAGTCTTGCTTGTCTGGGTGATGCTGACAAGGGAGCCGCCACGCAGGCACAGTCTGTCTGACGTGGCGCCTGGGCCACTCTGCTAAGCTAACATTTGCCTTGCAGGAGGCAGGTTTCCAGTGTATTTGAACACAGGCTTGGGGAGCATGTGACAGACTCGGCCCTACCCTACTTAGGACAGGCAGAACGGCTGGCCCACCGCCAGGACCACATGGTCCTGTGGTCAAAGCGCTCTGCAGTCTTGGTCCCACCAGACCCCTCTCTGTGGAGCTGTCATTGTCTGCTGTGCCACAAAGTGGACACAGAGACAAAGCCGTCAGGACTCACTCCTCTTCTCCGGTGACCTCAGAAGAGTCCTGCAGTGGAGCCCATGCCTGGCCCTGGGTCTGAACAAGACTGGGGTCCTGCCCTGGTGGCCTTAGAGCCAGGCCCCTTTGGAGTGAACTCACTTCTCTTTGCCTCTGAGGCAGACCTTCAGCGCAGGGATGTTGGAAAGACTAGTTTGACCCCTGCCTGGTCCCTGCAGGGGTCTTGGGGCTACTGTCTTCCCTCTCCTCTCTTCTCTTGGGAAGACACTGTTCCCTGTAGCCTGGCATCCTGCGGAGCTGACCAGGCCTCTGGGGCATGGAGCCAGGCCCTGGAGTCGCAGCTTGCCACTTAGATGCTGCGCGTCCTTCATGGGCTTCCTTAACCTCCCTTAGCATAAGGTTCATGTCTTAAGATGCAGCAGAACAAGCATCCAGATGAGCAGGGCTGAGATGGGGTGCTGTCTTCATGGATACCAGGTGTGCAGGCATGAACTGGGGCTGTTGAGGCAAAGACAGTGCAAGGTGGCCGGCCGCAGGACACCAGGCGCTGTCCTTGGAAGGTGCTTTCCACCACAGCCAGCACTGCCCCTGCCTGGTCCTCCCAGCCCGTCTCTCAGCCCTGTTCTTGGAAGCTGGACATGGGCACCTCCAGTTCCCTGCAGCCCCCAAGCAGCTCAGAGTCAGCACTTGGAGAGAGCCTGCAGAACCCAGCGCATACCCATCCTGTCTATGCCAGGAGTTGAGCTGTCCTGCCCATCATCCCGTTGCCTCGTCCCTGCGTTCTCAGCACCGTCCATTGTGGTGGCCACTGGCCCTGGCATGGGGCTGGCCCACATTGAGTCTTGAATGCACAGTGTCTCATGAGTGGTTTGTTACTGCATGTTAAAATCCTCTGATTTAAATATTCTATGAGCTGGGTGTGGCAGCACACACTTGGGAAGTTAAGGCAGGAGGATTTCAGTGAGTTCAACGCCAGCCTGAACTATATATCAAGAATTTGTCTCAAAAAAAAAATGTACTATTAAAATTTATTTTACCTGTTTCTTTTTAAAATGTAGCTACCAGGAAACATAAAACTGGGTGTGACTATCATGCTATTCCTACCAGCCCTGCTGATCTAAAAGGGGCGCACATGGAGTGAGAGTTGGGGTCCAACACAGCACCCCCACGTTGGGCTTTCCCTCCCTCTGGGCTCTGGCTTGGAGTGGAGGCTGCCACGTGGAGTGGGCCGGGGCAGTCCTCCAGCCTCACCGGAGGGTGGGGCAGCCTCCACCATCGGCCTCTGCCCTGCACCCCACCCCCCGGCACAGCCAGCGCTCCGCCGCTTGGCAGTGTGAGGGCTGTGTAAGGCCCCGTGTGGACCTGCACCGTAGAACTTGCAGCTCGAGGTGGAGGAGGAGAGAGGGGCAGCCTCACGGGACGGGGCTGGCTGCGTGGTCCTGGACCGAGGTGCAAAACGTGCTGAGCCTGCAGGAGTGGGAAGTCAGCGGGGGCTTGTGGAGGTGGGGGCGAGGGCGGAGGAGGGGGTGAGTATACGGCAGGAGGAAGAGAGGGAGGCCCTCTGAGAGCATGCGGCCAGCAAGGGAGAAGCCTCAGGGCCTGCTGCCCTTTCCCACCTGCTCTATACCTGTGGTCGTGGCGCAGGACCCCAGACACCCGCCACGACAGCACTGCTCGCAGTCTGACAGCCTCTGAGGCCCTGCGTGTGTGAGCACTCTTGCATGTCAGCCAGGAGGGTTGCAGATTCAGAGCTACATCAGGAGCTCAAAACCAGCTCGGACTGCATATCAAGACTCTGTTTCCCAAAAATCAAAATCAAAAGATTGCATTCTACCCTGTCTAGTCCATCCCCAAGCAGACACACAGGCAAACAGCACCTGCTCCAGGGAGGTCCTGTCCAGTGCACATTCCCAGCAGAGACGGCAGCGGTGCCCTTGGTGCCCACCTCACTGCACAGCTAGGGTGAGATGACCTGTGTGGGTGGGGCTTCACAGGCCTGCTAAGAGATTGCAAGGGAATCTTGAGGGGCTTTTTGGCTGGGAATGGGCTGTCTGTTGAGCTCTTGGCGCCTCACACACAGACCTGACTCCTGCAGGCCCTGGACAGTATCCACCAGCACACATCAGCACCACAGCAGGAAGGACATCACAGTAGGTGGTGGTCTGGGAGGGTGTCCCAGAGGGACACGGGCTGGGGCTCTGGGAGGATGAGGCAGGGCGACACTCCGGGGCCTGAAGTCGCCTGCCCTGAGCTGGGGCGGTCTGTACAAGTTCCGTTGTCAGGACAGTCCGTAGGTTAGGAGGGCCCTGGTGGGGAAGAGTCGCCAGGCGGCGCTGGAGAGCCGTCTGAGTGCGCCTGGGTCTGGAGGGCCTCTAGGAGCGCCTCAGCTCCTTTGGACCAGCCCGGCCCGCTGCAGAGCCCCAAGGCCAGCCCTCTCCCGGTCTCATTGGCCTCAGGCTCCCTGGCAGTGGGGCTTGCTGAGGGAAGACAGCAGGTCCTCTGTAACGGCTCCTGGACCCAGGTTCATGGAGGGACAGCATGGGCACATTTGGAGCTCAGCAGCTGTGTCCTCACTGCTCCGGGAGCCAGGAGCATTGCTTTGGGGTCCAGAAGAGCTGGTCCAATTCTGCCCCCACCCACAGCACCGTGAGGCAGAGTGAACGCCCAATCAGAGTGCAGGGAGTGTCCTGGTCTCCCCTTTTCCAGACAAGCAGATGGGGGTGGGAAAGAATAAATAACTTACATCAGGTCACACACCTCCGGTGGCTTTTCCCCCTCAGTGCCACGCAGAGTAACGAAAGCTCTCATAATGCACACATGCATTTACACAGAGCCCCCAGACACGGTTATGAGAGCAGGCATGCGGTGTGAGACATTGCGTTGTAGAAAACGTTGGTAGTGGCAAAACAGGAGTTTCTGAGTCCTTGCTGGGCAGCAGCCAGCATGCGGGAGCTTCCTGTGGATGACAGAACCGTCCACACTCAGGCCCGGGAGGTTGGGACTTGGCCCACAAGGACACTCCAAGGAGCCGGCGGTGGGAGGTGAGAACGCAGCACTGGCCATCCAGGGTCACAGCGACGCTGCAGGCAGAGACCCTGGGAGCAGTGTGTCCCCCGCACTGCACGGTGGACCCCTCGTCTGAGCCGCAGGCGTCACTGGGGTCCTCACGTGTGCTTCCTCCCTGTGCCTCAAGCCACGGCCCTGTGTGGGGGATTCCCAGCCCCGGGGGCCCCCCAGGACACAGTGCTTAACAGGTCAATCGGCCTAGGACCACGTGCACCCCCAGGAGAAACTCCTCTACAGAAACACCTCTGGATTATCAGGGTGACAATGCTGTTCCCCAGCAGTGTCTTGAGGACACATCTTCTGCCTGTGTCCCTCGTGTGTGGCTGCGGACTGGGCTGGGGGCCACTGGCAGGGGCTGTGCAGAGGGACAGTGGTGGGAACTGGCTCCTTCGCTGGCTTCACCTAAGCTCCACTCCTTGATACAAGGCTTCCTGGGTGAGGGATGTCACACAGGGGCCGAGGAGGAGCGCTCTCGGTGCCCCCACTGCACTGGCCAGGAGCATGCAGAGCTGCGTTTGGGTCTCACTCTAGCAACAGCAAGAAGCAAGACAGCAGTGCTGCATCTGGTTCCTCTGTGCTGGTGACGCACGTGCCCGGGGCACTCGCCTTCCAAGTCAGAGCCTGCGCTGTCTGTGGCAGGCCATGAGTGCTGGGTCTCCATGGCTCCTGCAGGGTGGCTGGCCGCTCATGTGGGTTGAGGCACATGGACAGTATTAGAAATAAAAATGGACTGTTTATGTTGACTATTTTTAAAACTAAGTTTATGGGTATTATATATTATATTGACTATTTTTAAAATTATTTTTTAATTGAAGGTCCCTTACTGGTACGGCTGCCATGAGTAGCGGAAAAAGGGGTTAACCAGCCGACACAGGGAGGGGTCATCTCCACAACCTTGCATTTATATACAGAACTAAATAAACAAGCACAATCACTACTGTGGTCAGAAGTTGGCAGCGTGGAAGGAGGGAGGAATGGGTGGAGAGTAGGGGTGTCGTTTAAAAAAATACAGGCCCCCCAAAGCTGGCTGCCAGAGGGGAACTTGGTCGGCTTCAACCTGATCGGAATCAGATCAAAAGCAGTTTGGGCAAGCAGGAACCGTCAAGGGTGGAGGCAGGAGGTAGGGGGCTGTCTGGCAACTGGGGTGAAAGGACCGCCCTCCCCCTGCTGAATCCCCCAGCCCCTCCAGACTGGCGGACGTGGGGGAAGCCTGCAACCCCGAGGGCCGGTCCAGGGAGGACTAGAGGGGCTCACAGGGTTTGCCCTTCAGGGAGATGACGGCCACCGCCTCCCAGCTTCCCTGCCAGTGTGCAGCGGTCCTTGACCTCCTCGTACAACTGTCTTGTGTTTATGCTTGATCCCTGTCAGCTTCTTTTTGATGGCATCATTGGAACTGGCAGAGATTACTTTGCTGCTAAGGGGTGCACATTCAGCAGCCCAAAAGACAAACACCGGGTCCTCTGTCTTGTTCTCCTTGGTCGCGTAGGTCTGCATCATAGCGGGCAGAGCAACATTCCTCGTCCAGCAGCACCTGGACCAAGGTGGTGCAGGGGTCATCCACAGTTTGGCCCACATCTTCCCCCAGGGTCTCCTTGCCTTCCTCCAGGAGGAGGTTCTTGTCCTCACTCAAGCAGAGCAAGGACTTCTTCACCTCCTCCAGTGGAGGACTTGTGCAGCCTCTTGTCACTGAATACCTGGATGATGTTGTCGGAGACAGCCGCACCAGAGGCCGGGCTCCCAGAAGCGAGAGAGGCGGCAGAGAGAAGCGGAGAAGAGCTTCTGCAGCCACGTCGAGACTTTGACCGAACCTACATTGACTATTTTTTTGAGACAGGATTTCCCTATGGAGTTCAGGCTGCTTTGAATTCACTGTGCAGACGAGGCTGGCCTTGAACTCAAGATGATCCTCCTGTCTCTGCTTCTAGGGTGCTGAGATTACAGATGTGTACCACCACATCCAGAAGTTACTTGTTAAAATAATATTGTACAATGACTAGATGTACTAAGATGTTACTAAAATAAACTTTCCTGTTTTCTTTGGGATGGAACCCAGGGCTTCACTCACCACTGAAAACCCCAACGAGCTCCTTTCTTCCTTTTTGTTTCAGACAGGGTCTGCTTTGGAGTTCAGGCTGGCCCTGAGCTCACTATGAAGCCCAGGTGAGGCTTGAACTCACAGCAGTCCTCCTGCCTCTGCCTCCCAAATGCTGGGATTACAGGTGTGAGCCAACATGCCCAGCATTGGGGTATGTGGTACTGATCACTGGTGGGCATGAATCACCGTACCCGCATTGGTATAGGTGGTTACTGGGGATCGAACTAGGGATCTTGCGCTTGCAAGGCAGGCGCCAGAACCACTGAGCTAAATCCTCAGTCCCCTTTCTTCCTTTCGAATGTGGCTACTGAGATATTAAACTATTAAATATTAAATGCTTCAGTTGCATTTTTATTGGCCAGCACTACTCTGAAACTTCTGGAGGAGCTGGGAGCCCTTTCTCCTGGCCTGGGACTCCCCCCACACACAACAGCCATGAAGGAAGGAGGCCGGGCAGTCCTTGGGCCTTATGCATATTCTGGACTGAAACTGCAGCTGCTAGACTGCATGGAGCCCCGCACCCAAGAGGGGAAGAACAGTGTCTGGGAGCCAGGGCCTGGGCCGGGGCCGGCTGGCCAGTGCTGCTAGCAGTGTCCCAGATGCATCTGGGGCCTGGGTCGAACCTGGGCCTTGGCTCAGCCTGTAGCACCAAGTCTTGGTAGTCTGGAGGTCAGAGCAAGGCAGGTCGGCTCTTCCTGGGCCTCTCCCAGGGCTGAGAATGTTCTTCTGTCTCCTGTCTGTCTGGGGTGTCCCTCCCTGCCTCTGCATGCCCATGGCCCAGTCTCTCTGCAGGACGAGGTCCCGCTGTTGAGTGGTGACCCCGGGGGCACTCCCCAGGCTCCACTCCAAACATAGTCATACACTGAGTGTGAGGTTGGCACATTGTGGGCTGAGGCACATGTGGCTCCTGGGCACTGGGCTTCATAGTGAGTATCTAGGGAGGGGATTCAGTTTGGCCCGAGGCAGATGGCCAAGCCAGACAGTCTCTTGAGCTCAGCCATGAGGAAGGGCCACGTCCCCAGGAGCACGTGTTCCCCAGGAGGACCTCTTGGAGCCTGGTGGGCAGCCAGGTTGTCACCCCAGAATGAGCAGGACTAGCTTGAGGGAAAAGCTAGTAGCTGCTGGGTTGGGCAGCGGGGACAGGTGTCACTTGCAGGGTGGTCTGGACCTGGAGACCCTCAGCCCATACTCGGCCTGGGTTGTGGACAGGTGGCCCATGCGGCAGTGGCAGCACCTAGAGGAGGGAACCTGTGCCTTTGGCCATGGTGGGCGCAGGCTGGGGCTGCAGCCTCTGTGGGCAATGCCGCCGTGTGCTCTCAGTGCACAGGACATCTGTGCTTGAGCCCTTTGGCCCCTCCTTCTGCTCCTGCAGCTGCTGGAGGCTGAGGATGGCTTTGGGAGGTGGGGCTTTGAGTCTTTGAGGCCTGGGGAGAAAGAACAGCCGCAGACTGGGCTGTGGCTCTATCCCCAGGGCTGGTGTTGACCCTCCCAGCGGACACACAAGACTTAAGCCCCCCCAGAACATGCACTCTGGGAGCGGCCACAGTGCAGGTGACTGTCACCATTCCATGGCCACAGAGCAGTTACAGCCAAGCTCCGCCCCCAGCCCCAGAATTTCTATTCAGTTCTCTCTGGGTCTAATTACTGAGCACATATCACATGACAGGGCTCACACGCCAGGTGGCCTCTCATGCCTGGCTCCGCCCAGCACAGCACCCTAGAACTTCACCTGCTTTGTAGCACGTCAGAGCCTCGTTCCTTTTCAGAACTGACTGATATTCCATGATGAACTGTGCGCACTAATCAGGGTTCTCCAGAGAAACAGAACCGCACGGTGGACACGGAGGAGTGCGGCTCCAGGGGCTTGAACACACCCTGGGCGAGTCCCAGGAGCTGCAGCCCCTGCAGAGCTCGTGGGGTGAGTTCCATCCAGAGGCTGTACAGGCGTGAGACCAAAGATGGACAGTGAAGGTGGGAGAACGTCACTGCTCTGGGACAGACAGGCCCGGGAGGTTTTTGTCTTGCTCCGGCCTGCGACTGAGTAGACAACCCCCCCCCCCCGCAAGGGGGAGGCCCTCTGCTTCCCTCCTCAATGGACTGGGGTGCGATTTCCTCCACCCCTATCCCCATTCCCACCCAACACACTTCAGCTGTGTGCTGACTGGCCCAGCCAGGTTGGCACTGATTCCGGCACAGCAATGTTCGGAGCACACACCATCGGCCACCCCACTGATAATGTCTACCTCTTCAGCTGTTGGGAATAATGCTGAGGTCACATAGATACATCTATGTGAGTCGCCCAACCTGTCCCAAACCTCTGTCTCTCTGCCATCCAGGGGATGGCAGCATGAAGCTGCACAGTGAGGCCTCCAAACGTGGCCAAGAAACGGAGGTTCTGATGCCTGGGGGTGGCGGCAGCTCGCAGTCACCAGTGTGCCATGGAGGCTCCGTTCCTGGGGGTCCACAGGAGCGTCCGGCCTGCCCTGCCTATGCTGCTCGACCTCAGGGCTGTTCCTCTCTGCTGTGGTTCCTGTCAGAGGGGCCTGGCTACCTCAGAGGATCCCCCCGCCAAGCAACAGTACATCAGACGACACCGCCAGGTTAGCAAAATCGGGATGACCGTCAGCATTGTTTTTATTGCAAATCACTTAACAAAAAAAGATGAAAAAAATACATCATTTTTATCATCTACAGTTTTGCCTGTAGACAATTTTTTTAAAAAAAACTTTCATTTTTCTGTAAACTACACTCTTATCTTATAAAACACAGTAAGAGTCAACATCTTAGGATGCGTCTGGTTGGACCTACGCGAGATGGCCCAGCACTGCCCCAGGACAGCTGCAGCTGCCCCAGGAGGTACCAGCCCTGAGCACCCCGTGCCATGGGGACATGGAGGGCTGGCAGGCAATGGGCCAGCCCTGGGTTGCGCTCTTAGGAGCTACGTTTCTGGCACCTGCGGGTCGCGAGGCCTGGGTCACACTGAGCTGAGGTCCCATCAGCTTGACACACGACAGACTTGCTCATTCAGATTTTTTAAACAAAATCCATATTTAAAATGTATTTACAGATATTTACTCTGCCACAGGCTTATACTTGATGCAAGAATCACCTGCTCTCCTAGGTGAGCACCCCCAACCTAGTGGGCTGGCCGAGAGCAGGAGCTGGGTCGCCCTCCAGCAACCCCAAGGCCTGACACACAGCATTCCCCTCCAGAAGGCCTCTCCCAAACCTCCATGCAGGCTGCACCGGTGAGTCCCCCAAAACAAGGAGCCTCCAGCAGCCAGGTGCAGTCCTCGGAGTCCCCGCTCAGAACCCGGTCCACGTGGTGAGGAGCTGGGGCCCGGCGGGGTCGTCAGGCAGCATCCCTCCCCGAGGGCAGGATTCAGTCTTTGGTGCGGTCCTGCACCTGCACACCCCTGGCGACTACTCCGGGACATGCTGACTGTCAAGATGGAGCAGCGGCGAGGTGAGGGGCAGTGCTCCCCAGGCCAACAAACACTAGCCACACCGGGCCTGAAACAAAGATTCATGATCGGTGCCCATGTCCGCCAGGAGCACAGCTGCAAAAGGGCCTTCCGGGACACCACGGACACCAAAATGCAGAAGCCACCGCGCTTCACTCAGTTCTCTGGTTCGCGATGCAAACTAGTCCACGTGCCCAGGATGGCAGGTTTGCTTCTCTGTCCCTTGACACATCTTCTCACAAAATGCAGGAGATGCTGGGGCGGGGGCGGCAGGCTCTGAGGAGCTCTCCGGATTGTGCAATCCATCCCTCCCTCCTCCAGCATCACTTCTTTTTGGATTTTGAGAAGAAGAAATCAATAAATAAATGGCATTTACAAATCATGAATCTTTGTTTATATAAACACAAAAAATCATTTTCACCTTGAGCAGGCAAACTGTGACTTTGAGAACTAGTTTATTTCCTTGGAACAGGTAAGTTTTTACCTGGTGCCATAGAAAACAGTACGTATAAATAAAAAAAAAAAGTCAGTGTTTCTGTGTAAAATAAAAGTACTTAAATAAATACTAAAAAAATCAAAATTCTTGTCCTCTTATTTCGCATAAAAACATTTTTTCAAAAAGGCTCCTTTGGTTGGCCCCAGCATCCTGGAGCACTGGCCACGCCCGGCAGGGCTTGGGAAAGGAAGCCGGGGTCCCTGGGGCACAAGTGTTTACTTGAATGCCTCTGGAATGTGGGCGATCTGGGACTGCATGCTGGTGGGCGGGCTGGAGATGCCTTCGGACCAGTCGGAGATGTTGGAGTGCGGCGATGAGCTGGACCACTGGTCGGGGGACTCGGGGGACGGAGTAAGGAAGGGGTGCTCAGGCACCTGCAGCTGGTGGCTGGGGGTGTTGTCCACGGGTGATGAGGAGTAGCTGTGCTGGGAGGGGGGCGTCAGGAACTGGGCCGTGGTCATGGGCGGGACCAGGGAAGATGGCAGCGACGTGGGCAGGTTCTGGCCGTCCTGGGGCAGGATGGTGTGCACGGTCAGGTTGCTGGGACCCAGCGGCTGCACATCTGCCTGGCTTGGCTCCCCACCCAGGAAGCTGCGACCCAAATGCCCACTAGCCACTGGGCCTACTCCCACGCCGAGGTGCGGCTGCGACGGTGGCTGGGGCTGCAGGACCTGGGGTTGCTGGATATTTGGTGGCGGCTGCACCTGCAGGTTTTGCTGCTGCACCTGAGGTACCTGCTGGGTCTGCACTAGGTGGGGCTGGGTGGCCAGCCGCGTGGACGGCAGGCCCTGGTAGCTCATCATCTGGGACAGGGTGTTGGCGGACAGGCCACCGTGCAGTGGGCCCATCATGCCATGCTGCAGGGCGGGGGTCTGAGTGCTCGGTGTGCCTGGTGCCACAGGCCCCCGCAGTGGGTTGTACTGGCCGGAGATCATGCCATTCTGCAGCCGGGACAGCCACTCACACTGGCCGTTCAGGCCAGCAGCTGTGCCCACAGTGAAATTCACTGCCCCACTGCCGCTGGTGCCCAGGACTGTGCTGGTGCTGGAAGCCACTGGCAGGTGTGACAGGCGCGGGGGCCCAGGCTCGAAGGCAAGCCGGCCGCCCCCAGCCAGCGCCGTCATCTCAGGCTTGGCCGTGACATTCAGATGGTTGATGCCCAGGTGGGTATCAGGCATGCCAGGCAAGTGACTGAGAGACAAGGACGGAGACTGCTGGAATGGGGAGGACAGGAGGGGCGGCGAAGCCACATCCGACAAATAGCCATGGGGCGACTCCAGGGAGTCCACAGGCGACAGCATGCTTGAACTGTCCAGCAGGCAGCCCTTGCCGTCCTGTGACTTCTTCCTCCGTGCCTTGAGGTCCTTGGCCTCCTTGGCGCCGCAGGCCAGACCCTTGGTGCTGGGTTTGCGGGCCTTCTTGCCCTGCACAGCGGGCTTGAGATTGCCTAGGTAGCCGTTGGGTGAGCAGAGTGTCGGTGACAGGGTGGGCGTGCCACTCAGGGTGGTGCCGTGCAGCTGAGGGCTGCGTACCAGGTTGTACTCGTCCAGCAGCCGCACGATGTCATGGTGCATGCGCTCCTGGGCAATGTCCCGCGGCAGCCGGTCCATGTGGTCGGTGATGTCCCGGTTGGCAAAGTGGTCCAGCAGAACCTTGGCAGTCTCATAGCTGCCCTCCCGGGCGGCCAGGAACAGAGGCGTCTCCTCCTGGGGACGGAGCACCAGGCAGGTGAGGAAGCCACCTGGACCCCCTGTACCCCGTCATGTTGGACATACCCAGGTCCCAATCCTCCTCTACTCCCAATCCCTAGGGTTCCACACCCTCCAAGGGAGTCACAGGCTCCACTGAGATCAAATAACTGATCCCTGGCCCCAAAACACACAAATGTAAGACTCTGCAACAATGCGGAGCTGGGGCCCCAGTAAGTACCAGGTGGGCACAGAGAAGGGCTTCCTGCACAGAAGCCTGCGAGTGGCCCTGGCGTCTCAGCTCCTTCTAGGGCTGCGCTGCCCAGATGTGCCCTGAGGTCCTGAGACCCCAGCGCCCGGCGGCCAGTCCCCGAGTCTCAGGCTTGCTGTTCCCCACAGAGGGGGACAGGTTCATGTCGCCAGTCCCACCATGGCTGTGCAGTGTGTGGGTCCAACGGCATCCCTGTGACTGGTGCCTGCTATATTCCCTCGCTGAGGAATACCCCCGCCTTGGAATGAGCGAGGACGCTTGACGTCTGGGGCCAGGCAGGGGATACTCTCCCCTTCTGCGCCCAGGAGTCGGCAGGGCCCAAGACACAAGCAGCACAGCATCAGCAAGAAGCAAAAGACCTGGACCAGGCTGGTGCGCAGCTCAGCCACCTGCTTAGCTTTGGGGAGACAGAGGCAATGTGATCAAAGAGGGGACCGCCTGGAGGAAGCCGACAGGAGAGGGCGGCAGTGGTGACGGGACAGTGGCGGTTCGGACTGCAGTTTGCTAGTGCTGGCCCCACTCCCACAGCACCAGGGAGTCGGGCCAAGTGCCGGCCAGACCGTGTCCTCTGCGTCTCCAGGGACTCCCCCTCCCGCCCTGACCCACCTTATTGTTCTGCATATCCTTGTTGGCCCCGTTCTTCAGCAGCACCAGTGCAGCGTCCACGTTGTTCACGGCGGCAGCCCAGTGCAGGGCTGACTTGCCTGGGGGCCGCAGACAGAGGGGGTCACAGGTGGCCCGCAGTAGCTACCCCGCCTCTCAGCTGGGCCGCCCACCTACCCAGGTCATCCACGGCGTTGACATCAGCATGCGAGTTGATGAGATCCTCCAGCATGCCCTCCACAGCCAGCCGGGCCGCCAGGATCAGTGGTGTTGTGCCGTCGTGCATGCGGGCGTCCAGGTCTGTGGCTCGGTTCCGGATCAGGATCTAGGGGACAGGGAAGGACTCAGGCCAGGGTGTAGTGGAGTCACGTGAGTACAAGGTACCCAGCTGGAAGCAGAAGTCTGACATGAAAGACCCCCCCAAATGACACCAGCTACCTGCCCTCCACACATGCAGGGGGGCGGCCCAGTGCCTGAGAGTCATGATGACTCTCACAACAGTGGCCACTGCTGTGACCACCTCTATGCCAGGAGACAAGCTCCTGCTCAGCCACCAGGCTGCAGCTGGGATGTGACGTCCAGCTTGTGGAGCGACAGCCGGCAGGGTGTCCCTGCGCAGGTCCCCTCAAGAAACGCTGCCTTGGCCCATGCCACAGGCAGGAATGATGGTCAGTGCGGGCAGGTAAGGAGCATGGGGCGAAGGGACCTGCAGCTCTGCTGGACCCCAGGGAACAGTAGGGATCCTCACCTCTCTGTGCCCGAGGGGCTGTTAGGAGGTGCAACCCAAGCACACGGGTGTGCCCTGGCCCACAGCCAACCTCAGTATTTTATTCTGCAGACCAACATGTCGTGGAGTTAAGAAATTATTAATTGGCAGGCTTTGTGAGATGCCTGCTTTGTGGGCTATCTAAACCTGCTCTAGGGCAGCCTGGGGCCTGGGGAAGGTGTGGGGGTTGGTGGGTGGCGGTCTGCAAGAGGAGCCCCTGCTAGGCCTGTGCTCCAGAGACAGTATCCAAATCCCTCCATCTACCCTCAGCCCAGGCTCCATGGCAAGGCCACAAAGCAGCCTCTCACAGCCTCTCCTCACCGCCATGGGCTACGCCTGCGGCTGTGGCTAAAGCGGGGAGCGCACTGGGACTGGGACTTCCGCTGTGCCGAGACCGGGAAATAGAAGCCTGTCTGGGGAAAGTGGCCCTCTTTTACCCTGAAGCCACGCAGGCTTCCTGCTGGGCCACCTCTGGGCCTGCCAGGGTGGACACAAGACAGAGGTCCGGGAGAGGTGCCAGGTGTCCAGCCTACGCCACATGTGGACTTGAGGCTCCCATGGCTGTTGAGTCCACTGGCTGCTGCCTACCTGGAAGACACCCTGTGCATCGGCGGACACGGCCGCGTGCAGCGGGGTGCGCCCCATGTTGTCCTGGATGTTGGCGTCCGCGCTGGCCTCCAGCAGGCGCTTGGCAGCATCAGAGCGCGAGTAGCGGGCAGCCAAGTGCAAGGCAGTCTCGCCGGTGCGGTCGGTCTGGTTGTGCAGGCTGGCACCCTGGTAGATGAAGTCTGAAATGACAGCTGGTGCATCTTCCTCCTCCTCGCTGTTGCCCGTCTCCAGGCCCCCTCCACTACAGGAAGCGATCATGAGCGGGGTGAAGCCATCTACATGGAAGCAGAGACAAGAAGACATTCAGTTCCTGGGCCCCTGGCTACAGCTCGGGTGCCAGCAGCAGTCTCCAGACCATGGGGCAGCTGTGTCTGCCCCGGGACAAAGTCCCTGCCCAGCTGAAACCCACTGGTGGTCAACAGAGCACTCGGCAGCTCTGCTCCTGGACCTGCTGGAAAGCTACCTCGGGAAGGGGCAGGGAGAAAAGAGCACAGAACACCTGACCTGGATGCCGGGGACAGTAGCCCCACCCAGGAGGAAATGCTTCCCAGCTGACGCCAGCGGGAGCAGCCCACAGGAGGTGGCGCAGCCCCCCACCCTGCAGCTCACAGCCATCAGCCTGGGGGAGGCAGTGGGCTCTGGACTGGGGAGGCAGAGGCTGCTGGACACCCAGGACCCTGCAGAGTCCCTGGCCAGGAGGCTCCGGTGGCCATACCAGGCCCGCGCACGTTCACATCCATGCAGTCAGCGTCGACCTCGCCCTGTGGTGGCGTGGGCGCCATGGCGGACACACGCAGGTCGGCGGCGTCCAGGTGCTGCTGGGTCCACTGCCGGTGGTCTGTCTGGTCATCCAGGTCGGGCAGAACGACTGGTTCCTCAAACTATGTTCAGGTGGGGAAGCAGAGAGCTCCATCATGCAGGATCACGACGCTGGAAGCCTCCCAGGCAACCCCGCAGCCCACTAGACTCACCCGGAACTTCTTGGCCTCCAGGTCCTCATCCCCCCACTCGTTCTGGTTGTCGTCCATGAGGGCGCCATCAGACATGTTCTTCAGGGGCCTAGGGGAGGACGAGGCTGAGTGGCCCCCAAGGAGGCTGGGGAGGGGCCTGAGGACGCCGGGCCAGCCCTCCTCACCCCCCAGGACACTTACTTGAGGCCCACAGAGTCCTCGCCGAGAGGCTCTCGTCGCTTCTTCTTGCTGGCCTCTGACACCTTGAAGCCCTCCGGGAACCAGAGCTGACCATGCTGGCGCCGGCGCTTGCGGGACAGCAGCACCCCGCAGCCCACGAAGAGGAGCAGCACGAGGGCAGCCCCAAGGAGGTACATGAGGTGCAGCTGTGAGGGCGGCGGCGGCTCCACCGTCTCACCTGTGGGCAGTGGCCCGGGCAGCGCCCGGCGTCAGTGCGGCTGTGCAGCGGCCAGGGCGGCGGACCGGCTCTGCGGCCGGCGCCTCCTCACCCGCCCTCCTCCGTCCCGCCCCCCAAAATAAGGTCATTTTCTACGCGATTCATCAGAATTGCAAACTATCACTAAATTCTCTCCTGCACCGGCAGACCGTCTGGAGACGGCTTTCACTTTCTCCCCTTCGGGAGGAGGATTAGCCAACTTCAAATCACTGCACTCGCATTGAGCTGTTAAGACGCAGGATTTAGGGGGATTTTCAAGATACAAACTTCAACACTTCACATGACACCGATCAATGCTTCCCTCTCTCTTTTTAAAAAAAGCTGTAATGATTTTGAAATAATACCCAACAAAGAAAAATCAGGAGGAAGGGGTGGGGAGAGGAGCTCCCACTTCCTAGTGGGTGTGCTCATCCCCTGGGGCAGCTCCCCGACAGCTGTCACCGTTTTAGCCGGGCATGCTGTCCAGAACATTCCAGAACAGTGCTCCCTGGACTGACGGCGGGGACAGACGCCACGGCAGCAGCTGGGACCAGGAGCAGAGCAAGAGCCCGGGCGGGCCGGGAAGATCCAGCCAGTCCCGGGCTGAGTTTCCCTGATGCTGGGGACCTGTCCCTGAGGGCTGGGCCACGGGCACACTCACTCTGCACAGCCTCGATCTTGTAGGGGATATTGAGGTTGCCCAGCGAGGCCAGCGCCCCCAGGAACGCGGCCACATCAGTGGCACTCTGGAAGCACTGCGAGGACAACTGCACACACTGCCGGTTGTCGATCTCCAAGTAGACGATGGATCTGGTGACACAGACACCCAGGCTGGGACCAGAGGCCTTGGCCCAGCCACACTGGGGGACTGTGGAGTGCTTCCTGACCGTCCTGATGGCAGACAGATCTGCCAGCAACCCCAGGGAGGACAGGGCCCTCGGCCTGTCCAGGGAAGCCCCAGTGCCGCACGTGCACACGCTGCAGGCCTTCACCAGACCCCTCAGCATATGGCCCACACAAGTCCCGTCCCACCACCGAGAGGCCCCCGGAGGAGCCGTGGACACCTACTCTCCTCACCTTGGCAGGGCACAGAGCGTCCCAAGAGCCCATGCCCTCCCCGGAGCCATATGGGGAGGCATAGCAGGGATGGGAGCCCCTGAGACCTCCACAGTGCACCAGCAGGTGGTAGGCTCTGAACCAGAGGGGTACAGGTCACACACCAGCCAGGATGCTCGTGCCAGGGCCAGCCTCCCACCAGGTTTAACCCGGCTTCTGTGTGACAGATGTCCCTTGCCAGCAAAGGCGTGACTGGCCAACTGCTGGGGTCAGGGCACACACACCAAGGTACCCCAATCTGGCTCCAGAGCTCAGCCTTCCCAGATCAAATATACTAAGGAGGTGTGGGAGGCGATGGGACTCCCAAACGTGGGACGACGGGTGATGCACTCAGCCCAGGCAGCGCCTCAACCCGGGGTAATCATGCCAGGTTACACAGGACCAGGATTGCTGCCTCTGTGCCTCAACTGCCTGGCACCTGAATTCCTCAGTCCTCCTGGATCACCCATCTCCTTTACCACAAAGTGGAGCGGCCAGAGGGTCGGCAGAGCTGGAGGGGGCGGGGCACGTGTCTGTGTGCACGAGGACTCACCCGCGGATGTCCATGGGGTCCAGCTCCCTGCGCCGGCGCCCGCCACCCCTGCTGCGGAGCAGTGAGGTGGCAGCCTGGCCAAGCAGGGTACCAGGTGCGGCCCACCCCGTGACGGAGCGCTTGATGGGGTGCTTGCGCAGCTCCTCCTCGTGGCCGTAGTAGGGGAAGATCATCTGCTGGCCCTGCGAGTCGCGCTTGAAGACCACATTGGTGTGCAACACGCGGCTCAGCTCACGCAGGAAGTGGAAGGAATTGTTGCGTAGCTGCTCGGGCGGCAGCAGTACCACCACCACCAGCGTGCCAGCCGCCAGCTGCTCCGGCACGTTGTCCGCACAGTCCAGCCCGTCCCACTCGCACTCCGCGCTGTTGCAGCCCTGGTCACAGTGCCCATCGCTGAAGTGGTCCTTGCAGTACTGGTCGTAGAGAGGGCTGCAGGTCGAGGGCACTCTCAGGCCCCATCCTGGCTGGCTGCCCCACCCACCCACCGCGGGGCCACCCCGGGGCCCTGGGCTGCGCTGGCCCCGCCTTACTTGCACTGGCTCTCCGCGCTCTGGCAGTCAAAGCCATCGAACAGGCAGCCAGCCGAACTGCACTGGCTGTCGCAGCGGCCGTTGCCGAAGTACTTCCAGCACTGCAGGGACTGTGAGCAGTTCTTCCAAGGGTCGTTGAAGTTGAGCGAGCAGTCGCCGCCATCCCAGTCACAGGCGTGATTGTTGCACTGCAGGTTGCAGACCTTGTTGCCCGCGTCCTCCCGGCACTCGGCCAGCTCGCAGGCCTCCTCAACCTGCGGCGGGGCTATGTCGCGCCCAGGGCCGCCTGCAAAGCTATAGTCCAGGATGTGGCACAGGAGTCCGTTGAACTTGGCGGGGCACAGACAGCGGTAGAAGGGGCTCTCGGCCGTGGGCTCACAAGTGCCCTGGTTGTAGCAAGGGTTGCCACCTATGCAGGGGCTGCTGGCTGGGAACTGGCACTCAGGGCCCGTGAAGGTGCCCAGGCAGAGGCAGGTGGGGCTGCGTGGGCCCGAGACGCATGTGCCACCATTGAGGCAGCGCAGGTTGCCGCAAGTGCGTGCGTCGTTCTCACACGTGGCACCCTCGAAGCCCTGCACGGGGAGGTGGGCAGGTGTCAGGGCAGCTGCTCCTAGCACCACATGCCCAGGCAAAGTGCCCCAGGACCCCCTTCCTGTGGGGCGTCCACAGCCTCCCCAGCAGAGCTTGCAATGTTCTCAGACCAGGGAAAAGACCCGGGTTTCAGAGAGGGAAGGAGGGGAGTGGACACAGAGCCCAGCAACGCCGAGGGCCGTGATGGTCTCCAGCAGAACACTGTGGTGGTGAATGTGTGTCCTCGTGCACAAGCCCAGGGCTCAGGATCTCGGTCCCCAGAGCATCCCTAGGTTTGGCCATGCTGGCCTCGACCCACCCACCAGGCAGTGTGAGAGATGAAGGGCGGGAGCCATGTGGCATCGAGGGGCACAGAGCAGTCTGCCTTCTGCCGGCATTTTCTGCTCTCAAGTGGCTCCTTAAGGCTTTAGGAAGGAGCTTGGTGAACCCGGATGGGGCAGCACACGCCCCCTCGTGGGAAAGGGTCAGCACTGCACCTACCGCAGGGCACCTGCAGATGAATCCACGGGCGGTGTTGGCGGCCACAGCACAGGCGCCCCCGTTCTTGCAGGGCTTGCCCTTGCAGCCATCAATGATGGACTCACAGCGGCGCCCTGGGGGGAGGTGGAAAGGAGGCAGGCCGTCCCATCAGATTTCAACCCAGGCTGCCGCAGGCCCGCCCCAGGCCTCGGAGCGTTCTCTGCAGCACCTACCGGTGTGGCCCGCACGGCACTCGCAGTGGAAGTCGTTGACACGCTGCACACAGTTCTGGGTGCCGCGGGTGTCGCAAGGGTTGGACAGGCATTCATTGACGTCCCCCTCGCACCGCTCCCCCACGAAGCCAGGTGGGCAGGTGCAGGTGTAGCCGCCCACCTGGTCCACGCAGGTGCCGTTGTTGAAGCACTTGGGGCTGTGGGACGCAGGATCGAGGAGCGGGCTGCAGTCGTCCACATTGATCTCGCAGTGCACACCTGCGGGGCAACTCCTCAGTCAGGATCACGGGGCTGTGTCCACCCTGCGGGCTCTACCCTAGCCAACAGGTGACAGTGCAGCACAGCCCTCTTTCTGTGCAGACCCCCTTGGCCCACAGGCTGCTTCCAGGGGTGTCATGGGTCTGGGGAGACTGTGCTGCCTATGTCCCCCGATCCCAAGTGCCAACTGGCCAGGGTGGCTCACCCTGGGTGCCCCGTGGGCAGGAGCACTTATAGGTGTTGGTGAGGTCGATGCAGGTGCCCCCATTCTGGCAGGGCTGGGACAGGCACTCGTTGATCTCCTCGGAGCAGTTGGCGCCATGGTAGCCAGCCACGCACTGTGGGGACAGAGGTGGGCAGGTCTCATCTGGGGTCGAGGTCCTGGCTGGCCCTTGTGCCCAAGAGGCCCTGGGTGCACCTGGGACCACCTGGTGGTGGACGAGGGCCAGCCTGGGGTTGGGCACCTGTCCCATTGCTCAGTGCCCTCCCCTTCCCGGTGGCCTTCGCTATGCCTGCCCACCCTGGGACTGGGCAGTGAGCCGGGCGTCCCTGCTGTGTTGGCTCAAGGCTCAAGGCTTCCGTGCCAGCAACGCTCCTCACCTTGCAGGAGTAGCCACCCAGGTAGTCGGTACAGGTGGCCCCGTTCTGACAGGGGCTGGGCGAGCACTCGTCCACCTCCTCCTCACAGTAGCTGCCCGTGTAACCAGCCTGGCAGCGGCAGTGGTGGGTGTTGCCTGCATCCACGCAGAGTCCTCCATGCTGGCACAGGTTGGTGACATCAATGCCTGTGGGGACAGGGTGGAGGGGGTGAGGCCCATGCTCCTTGCTCAGCCCCATCAAGCCCGGCCCCGCCCTCCTGGCCTGGTAGGGGCACAGCAGCTGACCTTGTTGCTGTGCAGCCACCTCGCAGGAGACGCTGGGCACATCACAGTAGAGGCCAGTCCAGCCGCTGTGGCACTTGCAGCGGTACAGAGTGCTGGTCTGCCAGCAATGGCCCCCGTTTTTGCAAGGAGAGGAGTCACACCAGCGCACGAGGTTCTGGGGACAGCCTGGGGTCAGCACCTTACCACCCGCAGCCTGGAACCCACTGCGGCACCCTTCTGCTGTGCCCCAGGCTGTGTGGCACCCATATCAGCCAGAGCCTCAGGTCCAACATGCACTGTGACCCCCACAGACCCCAGGACCCTGCAGCCTGAGGGAACGTGGGCTGGGGTGGCCTTTTCCCCACAGCAACTTTGTGAAGTGACAGTTTTGCAAAGAACTTCCACAAATGTGCTCAGTGCTGACACCCAGCTCCCAGGAAAGCACCAGCTCCTACCACCTTCTCCAAACCACCTCGATCCTGGCCGGCTCCGTGAGCCACATCACACCTGGACACTGTCCTCATCTACACATCTGTCTCCTTACATGGCAGCACACAAGGGCCTGTCCTGAGCCTGGCCCTCCTCTGCCCAGGCCCTGGGGAGATGCCCTCCTCCCAGCACCTGGCCAGCCCCACTCACCTGGCAGTTGAGGCCCGTGTATCCCTGGGGACAGGTGCACTTGTAGGTGCCATAGCTGTCCTGGCAAGTGCCGCCATGCAGGCAGGGCCGCGAGTCGCACTCATTGATGTCATGCTGGCAGTAGCTGCCCGTGAAGCCAGGTGGACACAGGCAGGTGAAGGAATTGATGCCATCCACACAGGTGCCACCATTGAAGCAGGAGCTGGAGGCAGGCAGTGGCACAGGAGGGGTGAGTGGGCGCCCCCACGCGACATGCCCTATCAGACTGACACCACCTCCCGTTTCCTTCCATGCTTTTTTATCATAGCTCAGGAAGAGTGCAGCTTGACGACACACGAACTATGCGGTGATGCCATGGTCTGTATCGGATACCCCGTGCTGCAGGGACTTGGGGTGCTATCCCTGACTTGCTGTTGGGAGGCGGCCTGGCTGGACGTGTGCATGTGACCGGGGAGATCTGCCCGCCCCTGCCCTTCCCTGTTTCCAGCTTTCTGGGCCTTTGAGGAAACCACTGGGCACATCACAGGAGAGGCCCGGCCAGCGCTGTGGCACATGCAGCGGTGCAGAGTGCCGGTGTACGTCTCCCCCCAGTACTGTTCCAGGGACACAGGCAGGCAAGGTACAAGTGAGAAATAAACCAGGGCCATGCGTGCTGGAAGACAGCCATCCCAAACCGGGGGCAGACTGACATTTGGTGCTGGGCTTTCTGGTGGTCAAGGGCACAGGAAAAGAGGATGAGCTAAGGTGATCTAGTCTGATAGAAGGTGGCCCCGCCGGCCCCTCGGGGTGCGTCACAGGGATCGGGGTTCCGGGTTGCTGGAGAGGGTCACAGGACCTTTTAGGGATTACTGCAACACAGCCAGTGATGTCAGGCTCAGCTCAGTACTGTACCCGGGGGTGGGCAGACACCCACGAGGTACCCCAGGCCACCAGGCATGGTGTGTGGCCTCTATGTTCGCTGCCTGCCTGCCTCTACCCGGACGGCACCCAGGACCCGGACGGCCCCCAGGACCCGGACGGCCCCCAGGACCCGGACGGCCCCCAGGACCCGGACGGCACCCAGGACCCGGACGGCACCCAGGACCCGGACGGCACCCAGGACCCGGACGGCACCCAGGACCCGCACCTCTCCGTGCAGTCAGGTGTGTTGTTCTCGCAGTGGATGCCATTGAAGCCCACGGGGCAGGTGCATGTGTAGCTGTCTACACAGTCAGTGCAGTTGCCGCCATTGCGGCAGGGACTGCTGGCACACTCATTGATGTCCTCCTCACAAAAGGCACCCTGGAAGCCGGGCAGGCAGCTGCAAAAGGCCGCGTTGACGCCATCGGTGCAGGAGCCTCCATTATGACAGGGGTCTGAGGGGAACAGGAGGGAGAACCTGAGATTGTGGGGATGAGGGTTCTGCTGGAGGAGGGAGTTTTACCAGCTAAACAGGGTCCAGCAACAGGCCCTGGCCTCTCCGGGCTGGGTGAAGCCAGGCAAGGTCCTCGACTCCTGCAACTTTTTTGTTTTTTTAGTTTTGGGGATCAAATGTACTGGTGAGCTACATTCCCAACCCTTTTTTAGTCTCATTTTCGGTCAGGGTCTTGCCAAATTACCCAGGTAGGATTTGAAACTTCAATCCTCCTGCCTCAGCCTTCTAAAGAGCCAGGATTACAGGTGCCATTAAACCACCGAGTCTAAATCTCAGCTTTCTATGATGCAGGCTTGGGGAGTCTTGTGCCTTGGCAGGACTGGACCAGGACTAAGACTTCTGTACCACCAGGGGAGAACTGTGCCAGGCTCCAGTGCCTCTGCTCCCTCGCACCCGGCTGGAAGCGCTGAGCGGGCACCACGGGGAGAGGCCACAACAGGCCGGGCGGGGACCCTGAAGGGTGTTCCGGCACCTAGCCCTGGCCCCTCCGGGGGCATGCCCACCCTCACCCCAGGGGCCCGGCCACTCACTGGGCCGGCAGTCATCCACATCAGTCTCGCAGTCACGGCCCGTGTAGCCAGCCTGGCAGAGGCACCGATAGTCCCCGTTGGTGTTCTGACAGGACGCACCGTTGTGGCATGGACTTTTCACACATTCATTGATGTCAACCTCGCAGGTCTGCCCTGCACGGGGAAGTGGCTGGCTGGCTACCCACGGCCTGTACCTCTGGATCTTTGTGCTGGCTGCAGCATCCACCCACAGGGCCTCTCCCCTGATTCCACAGCGGTATCCCTGGCCCCACAATCACCCTCTGGGTCCCAATTTTGGGTCAGGAAAGCTATTGACATGCAGGACTGGAAGGCAAGGCCAGTTCCCGGCTTTGCAGCTTTCCTGAGTGTGGTGCTGGCCAGGGTGCCAAGGCCTCCCTGCTCCCTGCCCAGCCTCACCCTGCCAGCCACTGGGGCAGACACAGGAGAAACTTTCGTAGTCCTCAGACTCCTTGCACACCCCGCTGTTCTTGCAGGGCCTGGGGGCACACGGGGCCAGCAGCACCTCACACATGGTTCCTAGGGAGAGACACTCCATGAGGCCAGGGCGTGGGTGTCCTGAGTGGAGCCAGGGGGTCTGCTGGCCACATCTGCCACTCATGCAGCATCAGCATCCACAGCTGGCCCCACAGGGAGGCAGCCTGACAGGCCCCACTGAACCTCAGCAGGGGCAGGAAGATGAGGAAGGGATGTGAGGACAAGCCATACAGATGCGCTCTGAAGCCACCTCACCCCCTGTGGGTTACAGGCACGACTCGGGCTTCTCCTGCTGGAGGTGCCCAGGAACAAGATGGGTGCAGGACAGGCGCCCCAGCTGGGTAGACAGGGGTTGGCCTCACTCCCTCCCTGTGTCCCTAGGGAGAGGAAAGGCCCTCGAGCGGACTGCAGGCCGGGTCACAGGAGGCTCAAGAAAGACGAAACAAGGGGGATGAGGCGAGGCACCAAGACCCCAGGCACATCCTGCCCACTTGGACCATGGGGCTCCTCGCAGCTGCAGGCTGGGTAAGGACCTGGTGATGGCCAGTGGGGCCGTGTGCACCAGTGACTCCTGCAGCACAGGTCAGCTTCCTGTTGACGCCGCAGGGCCAGCCCCTGAGGAGCAAGGAAGCGCTATCTTCCTTGTCTCCCATGTCCCCGGCCTGCTGGTGTCACTTTCCAGGGCCCTCTATCGGTTTCCACGGTGACCTGGCCAGGCAGGAACTTCGCCAGAGTTTCCGACAATTGTGCAGAGGAAGCAGGAAGCGGGCAGGCAGGAAGTGGGTCAGCACGGCTGGTCCTCCCGCCCGCCCGCTATCAGCGCGTCTGAAAGGGACACAGGCACACCCCGCCACCGAGCGTCCTTGCTGACCAACAGAGACAAAGTCCAGGCCCCTAACTTCAGTCAAAGCAAACACTTTCCTGGCCCCAGGCCCTAGGTGTCATGGGAACGTGGCATCCCTCCCCGACCCGGCCCAGGCAACATCTTCTGCCTACCACCTGGGTCTGCCGTGTCCAACGCCTTGGACAGCTCTGATAGGAACCTGTTTCCCGTGACCTGCTGGGCTGCGCCCATGCCAAGGGCTGGACACACGGGAGGCAGCTCCTGCCCTGCTCAGCCCCAACAGAGGGCTCCTTGTTCCTGGCACAAAGAGGCTGCCGTCAAAGGATTCCCTCAGCCAGGCTGGCAGGGAGGTTGGCTCGGCCCCCAGAGACCCAAGAGAGATGAAGGGAGGCCATGGAGACCCCAGCAGGCTGGGTATTGGCACCACTCTCCAACGGTTGCACAGTGCCACCTCTACCACAGGTGCCCACAACACACTTATCCACCTGTCTCCTCGTGTGCCAACCCTAAGCTCAAATGCAGCAGGGCCTGGCCACTGTCTGTACCTGTGTAGGGCAGCGGGCAGTTGCACTTGTACCCAGCCACGTCGTCGATGCACGTGCCCTGGTTCAGACACGGGTTGGACGCACACTCGTTGATATTGGTCTGGCAGTTGGGCCCTGGAGAGGGGGCAGCGTTCAGGGTGTTGGCGCAGCACCACCCTGTCACACCCTCCCAAACCAATACTGTCAGGAGGTGCTCTGAGGGCGCTGCCACACAGGCTCACCGCTGAAGCCCTCCCGGCACGTGCACACGTAGCCGCTGGTCATGTCTCTGCAGGTGCCGCCATTTACACAAGGGTTGGACTCGCACTCATTGTTGTTTACGTCGCAGTTCGTCCCGCTCCACCCAGGGTCACAGTCACACCAGTACCTGGAGGATGACCACGAGAGTCAGCACGGGGCTGGGCTCTGGCACGAGCCCATCCTTTGGGGCCATGGTGCCACCTTGCCCGAAACGGTGGCCACAGTTCTGACACCTCACACTCAGGGCGGTGCCCATTAAGGGGCACAGTGGGGCCTCAGCAGCGCAAGCACCGCAGCCAGGCCTTCCCGCGATGCCAGTGCGCAGAGGGCTGGGCAGCAGCCCTCTCTGTGCACAGCAGGGTAAATGGCTCCTCCCACAGGTCCAGGAGGGGTGAGAACTGCCCCACGTGAGTGTCCTCAGACTGGCAAAGCACAGCGTGGCCTGGCCTACCCGTTGAGGCTGTCCCGGCAGGTGCCATGGATGCAGGGGTTGCTGCTGCACTCGTTGACCTCAGACAGGCACGTGGGGTCATGGTAGCCCTCGGGGCAGCGGCAGGTGAAGCCATTGATGCCGTCCTCACAGGTGCCCCCATTATGGCAGGGGCTGCCCGCACACTCGTCAATGTTGATGTTGCACATGCTCCCTGTGGGGAGGGGCCGGGCCTCAGTTCCCCAGCTGCCGGTGCGGCCCGGATGCCAACTCCGCCCTCCTCCGACAACCTCCCAGCAGTGCCCGCACGAGCTCTGCCTTCTGGGGGCAGGCCTCGGGTGCGCTCACGTGCACAGGCAGGTGGCAGCGCGTCTGTGCAGAGGCCGGGCTACGGAACCGGCCCGCTGCCTGACAGGCAGGCTGCTCTGACTAGAGATGGGAGTGTGGCTCCTCCTGCCTTTTCGTGGTCTCTGCTGTCGTCAGCCCAGCCTGGCAGCTCAACGGCTGGGCAATGAGCAGCGGCCTGTGCCATCGCTGCCCTCGACTCTGTCCATTCACAGTGGAACCCTCACCTGTGTAGCCTGGCTCACAGGCACACTCGTAGCCATCAATCTTGTCCAGACAGGTGCCCGCATCACAGGGGCTACTGGCACAATCGTCCAGGTTGATCTCACAGTTGGGTCCTGAGGGCACAGTGGCATGGGGTGGTCAGCTGCAGAGCACCACTTACCCTGCCTGCCACGCTCGCCCACCACTAGGCACGACCAGACACCTGTGGTCCCCTTGAGGCAGAGGCAGAGATAGGCATTGTCACGGTCCTGGCAGGTGCCCCCGTGGCGGCAGGGCTGGCTGGAGCACTCATTGATGTTGGTCTCGCAGTGGTGGCCAGTGTAGCCTGGCTGGCATAGGCAGGTGAAGGCAGCGACGCCATCTTTGCAGGAGCCGTAGTGGCAGGGGTCAGGATCACACTCGTTGATGTCCACCTCACAGTGTGTCCCCGTGTACCCTGCATTACAGAAGGGCTAGGCCAGATGCTCACTAAAACCTTGCTGTCCCCCACCCCAGCCCGGGTCACAGTGCCAGCATGTGGAGGGTTGTGAGTGCATCTCCACCCCCGCTGGTGCCTGTCCCCCAGGCCACATGGCCTCCTCCGCACCTTCTGTGCACACACAGGTGTAGGTGTTGGGCCCATCCAGGCACTTGGCGCCATTTCTACAGGGTGTGCTGGCACACTCATCCACATCATACTGGCACAGATGCCCACTGAAGCCTGCGGCCAAAGAGGACTGGTATCATGGGTGGTGCCAGGGTCTTGTGGGCTCTGTCCAGCCAGGCCCCATCCCAAGCTCAGCAGCAGACCCTGGCTTTGCCCCTGCTCCTCACAGCCCCTGCTGGGCAGCGACCAGTGGGCTCCCAGCCTCCTCTGCACAGAGAGGCTTCTCTGAACCCCTTGGTTGCTATGGCAGCAGTTATTCTCCTCCACACCCGGGTATAAGCTACACCCAAGGTCTGAGATGGCTGATTTATAACTGCAGAGGCCCTGAAGCCTAGCCCTTCCCCTACAGCAGATGAAACCCCTGTCCATGTCCTGTCCTGGGGCCCCTGGAGGACCTGCTTGTTGTTCCTCGTTCTGGCCCGCCACAGTATTTGGAGAGTTCCCTACTCTGGGGAACACACAGTGTTCCAGTGCCCTTTCTAGAAGAGAGGGGCTCTACTCCATCAGCAGGAAGGAGGTGTCCGGACCCTGTGACCCCACACCCAGCAGACCCAGCAGGGGGGGCATCCAGGAAACACCCCGGCACTCCCCATGTGAGACACTTGGCTCCCAGGAGCATGGAGCCCCCCAAAGTGGGAGCAGGGCAGAGGCACGTGGATGGGCTGGGCTGGGCTCACCAGTGGGACACTCGCACAGGAACTCGCTGACCCTGTCCAGACAGCGTCCGTTGTGCAGGCAGGGGCTGCTGGCGCACTCATCCGTGTTGACCTCGCAGTACACCCCCTCGTAGCCTGGAGGACAGTGAGGCCATAGCCTGCCTCAGTGGTCCCCACTACAGACCACTGCTGCTGCACCCACCTGGCCCTGGCCTGCTCCCTGCTGTGCTCCGTGGGTCTGAGGTGACCCTGGAGGCTGCAGCCTGGATGAGAACTGCGGCTGGGGGAGATGAGGCCAGGAGGCTCCCGAGGCCGCGCAGACTCTGCCCGGCACTGAGTCTGCCCACTCACCAGGCATGCAGATGCACTGGAACTCCCCAATCTGGTCAAGACAGGTGGCATCGTTCTGACACGGGTTGGAGATGCACTCGTTGACATCGATTTCACAGCGGGGGCCGGTGTAGCCCTGTAGACACTGGCACTCGAAGGAGCCCAGGGTGTTGATGCACTTGCCGGCATGCTCACAGGGGTTGGCTCCTGTGGGGGGTGGGGGTGTGGTACCGGTGAGGGGCTGTGCTGAGTGACCCAGCCTCCCCAGCACAGCTGTGTCCCCTGCGCCCTGCGTGGGAACCCACCCAGTGCACATTCATCCACATCCTGGCTGCAGGCCGGACCCGTGTACCCCGATGGGCAGGTACAGATGGCCTTGCCGTTCACAGGGTTGGTGTCACAGTTGGAGCCCTCATTACAGGGATTGCTGATACAGGCATCATTCAAGTGGCACAGCAGGCCTGGTGGCACAGAAGAGGTGTTCAGTGGCACTGCCCTTCCCTGGGCTGGTCCCTCCCACGTGCCACCCAGAAGGAGCCCCTCTGGTGGCCCTCTTGAGTTCTAGGACCCTGTGGCCACATCAGCCACACACTCTCACCTGTGCGGCCATGGGGACACTCGCAGTAGAAGGAAGCCACGCGGTCGTGGCAGGTGGCACCGTTGAAGCAGGCGGCACTGGCACAGTCGTCAATGTTCTCACTGCAGTCCTCACCCGTCCAGCCATTGACACAGACACAGTTGTAGCCACCATGAGTGTTGTGGCAGGTGCCACCATTCTGGCAGGCATTGGGCATGAGCTGACACTCATCCACGTCCTCCGTGCAGTACTGACCTGCAGGGCCAGGACCGTCAGCCCTGATGCCACCTCCCACATTCTCACCCCCGGAAGCCCTCCAGGCCAACTCCCTCCTTGCAGCCGGCACCAGAGGGAGATGTTACCTCTTTCTGCCACTGTGTCAGGATCTGCCTCCACCTGTCACCCCCACCAGGAAGTCCCCAAGGCCAGGGTCTGAGCCTGTCTGGACCAGCATGCCCATGTCCAGCCCACCAGGCTCACCCTGAATGCTCAGGCCCCACTTGGCTCACCAAGCAGAGGCTGTGTCTGTAAGATTTAGGGTGGGCGCCTCAGGCCTTCTCCTGAGAGGAGCTCCCCATGCCAACTTTCCAGGTCCCCTGGGGGCTCTCCAAACCTGGTCCACGCGCACCCCAAAAAGCTGAGGGCTGCCTGTGTGGCCCATGCTTCCAACAGCCTGGCCAGGCCACACCCCAAGTACATGCCCGTCCACCCAAACCACAATCACACCATGTTAACCTCGCCCGGGTCACACCCCCACGGCTTGTCCAACCCACCCAAGCCTGCCGACAGCCTGTCCCTGCGGCCCAGACCAGCCCCACACGCGGCCCGTCTGCCACGCCCCGGCCGCCCGACTTGCGCACCTGTCCACTCTGGCGGGCAGCGGCAGTTGTAGGTGTTCACGCCGTCCACACAGGCGCCCCCGTTCCTGCAGCTGTTCCCCGGGCAGTCATCCACATTCTCTTCACAGTTCTGGCCAGTGAAACCTGCCAGAAGGGCCACACGTCCGCCTGTGTCCTGGGCTCGCAGCCTGCCCCAGAAGGCCCAGGAGCCCCTGCCCTCAGAGCCAGCATCTCCAGTCCCCTCGGACCCACACTGGGCCCTGGGACCAGGCAGCATCCCATGCCCACAGGTGACACAGTCTTCTGCAAGGAGTACTGTGAAGGGTTGGCTGGACTGACAGGGACCCTGGGGCAGTGGGTCTGTAAGGTGCTGCACAAGCTCTCCTGCCTCATGGGCCCCAAGGCTCCGGTAATGGGGCCCCCAGTGTTGGGGACTCGCTATGACAACCCAGCAGGGTGTTCCCAGACACTTGCATCTTGGGGGGTAGATCGCAGGGCTTGGGAGCTTCCAGCTGGGGGGGGGAGAGGCGGCTAGCCAGGCTGGCAAGCCTTTCCGAGGGCACACAGTTGGCCCCCTCTTCAAAAATAGCCCAGAGCCACCCCAAGGTGCAGCCCTACAGCTCAGCTCCCTGAGGGCCTCCTCAGCCACAGTTAGCTATTAACCCACTCAACTCCTGCCAGGTCAATGATCAACCCAGAAAGGCGTCTGGCAACAGCCAAACCTGCAGCCAGTTACTAATTAACACCCACCGGGATGTCTTTGACCCCTCGTGTCCCCAGAGCCTACCACTTGCCCAGCTCCTGCCTCCTAGACCCCCTCTCCACCAGCCTCACCAGAGCTAGAGGCCTGGAAAAGCCCCAGCATGGTCAGTCACTGGTTTGGGAAGGATGTCAACTCGGATTCAGGGTGCAGGACCCTGGTATCTCCTTGGACCTCAGAGGGCTAGACAGAGGCCAGCACAACTCCAAGTCCCAGCCCGGAACTGGTAGGTTTGGGGGCTTCCCCAGCTTCTGTGTCGGGTCTGGGTGAGCCCTGGGCTGACTGCCACCAGCAGGGGCCCAGATGGCCTTGCCTAGCACGAGGCTACAGCTGTGCTCTCATCAGAGGGTGTCCCAGCCCCGTACACAGCCTCTGAAACCTGCTCTTTCACTCAGCCACGCACCCCAGCTGCCCTGCCTGCCTGGGTCACTTGGATCTTTGCCTTCACTGCCCAAGATGGGCTGGCACCAGCTGCATGCCTGGGGTCCTCCAATGAGGCCACTCCCGCCAGCCTGCACCACAGCCCCACCAGGACACAGCCTCTCAACCTGCATGGCTGACAAGAGGGCCCAAGCCTGGTCACATGAGCACCAAGAAGGGCGGGGGCAGGATGGGGGGTGGGGGAGGCCTTGTCCCACCCTCACATGCTGATGACTTTCTGGAAACGCAAAGCCTGCCTGTGGCAGCAGCCAGCTTCCCCTTGCAGGAGCTGGGGTGCCCCACGGTTGTGCAACTCTAGGTTCACCTCTAAGGCAGCTGGAGCCCTCCCTGTACACCCGGGACTCCAACCCTGACCTTCTCCCCACCTAACTGCCATGGGGGTAACTGACAGATGACGTCATGGGAAGGACTATTGCAGAGAAGCCTCGTGCACACAGCCCCACGACCAGGAAACCCAGGGGTCACACAGGCCAGGCGCTCCCTCAGCAACGGGAACCCTACAACTCACATGTGGGTTCAGGAAACTGGAGGGGCAGCTGCAAAGATAGGGCAGTGCCTTGCCTAGAAGGCCATGGGGACCGCCATGGGGGCATGGCTGTCCTGGGGGCCTGACAAAAGGAAGGAGCCTGGGAGTCAGGCCCAGGGCCAGGCCTCAGACCACAACCCTGGGCAGAAAGGTGCCGAGCAGTACACACAGCTGGAGGCCTGGCCTTGCGCCCGCCCTGCTAATGGGCACCCAATCCAACCTGCTGCCCAGCACCCTGGGCTTCCTCCACATGCCCCATTCCCAGCCCCTGCCCCTTCCCCCCCAGTGCCCACTCCTGTGGCTTCCAGATAAGACCTACCTGGCAGGCAGGCACACTCATGGGTGGTCTCCCCTGTGGGGCGGCAGGTGCCACCATTCTGGCAGGGCGAGGGGCTGCAGGGCACATAAGGCAGCTCGCAAGTGGTACCCGTATACGTGGGGCGGCAGGCACAGCGGTAGGAGCCCACCTCGTTGTAGCAGGTGCCCCCATGGAGGCACAGCCCAGGTGAAGTGGTACATTCATTCACGTCTTGCCGGCAGGTGGGGCCGTGGAAGGCGTTCCCACAGTGGCAGATGTAGGAGGCCTCGAAGGGGAAACACGTAGCACCATTGGCACAGGGGTTTGAGGCACATGGGTCAGCCTGCTGGCACGACGTTCCTGGGGGTGACAAGGCGAGGGGTCAGCTGGCCCTCGCCCAAGGCCAAAGTCCCCTCCAGGAGGCTGAGGACAGCTTCAGGCGTGGAGGGGGCACCACGTGGGGTCACTCAAGGCTGCAGTGGTCATGTTTCTACATCCAAGGGACCAAGGTCCTGAGATTCCAAGAGACCACCTGCGGACAGGACCAGCAAGAGAGGCCATATGCTGGAGGCCATTAGGAGCCTGTGAGTGCGGCCCAGAGTTGTTCTCGGATCATAAATCCAGCCCTCTCTGAGCCAGCGGTGGACCAACCTTCTTCACAGGGCACACCGATCACGTGACAGGTGGGATGGGCCCGGCCACCCAGGGATCAGTGTGGCTGTGGGGCCTCAGTCACCCCCAACTGCCTCACCTGACCAGCCTGGGGGGCAGCGGCACTTGTACTCTGTGAGCGTGAGCAGGTCACAGGTGCCCCCGTTGCGGCAAGGGCCAGAGAGACAGGCGTTGTCCAGCGGCGTCAGACAGAGGGGCCCAGAGAAGCCCAGAGAACAGCTGCAGGCATAGTCCACGGCGCCGCCGCGGTCCACGACGTGGCAGGTCCCGGAGTTCTTGCAGGGGTTGCTGAGGCAGGGGTTGCGGTCCTGGCATCGTCGCCCCACATAGGGACCACTGCAGCTGCAGGGAGACACGCAGTTAGCTTCCCTCAGGCCCCAGCACCGCGGCTACAGTGGCTTCCACCCTGGGCAGCACGTACAGCCAGGACTCCAGATCCAGGCTGGAGGGCTGCAGGCGGGCAGAGGTTACTCAGACTGCCAGGTATTCTGGAGCTGGACAAGAAGGGCTTAGAAGCCTGAAGGCACTGGACACTAGGATGGTTCACATCACCACAGTCGATTCCGTGAGGTGAATTTCACCTCCACAGATATAAGCAGCACAGGCTGGCAACAGCAAAAGCAGAGGCTGAGACACTGAAGCAAGACAGCCTGAGGTTCGAGCCCTGGCATGTGTGTGAGTGTCCAGCATGGGGAGCCGGCCAGGGCCCTGCAGGCCAAGCACAGCCTTCCGGGGTGGGAGGGAGCTGAGCTCCAGCAAGTTGCCCACCGCGCGGGAGGCCGCCTCGGTGATGAATATGCATCAGTGTTGCTAATAAAAGAGTTCACGGTTCCTCGACTTTCAAACACCAGTGCCTCAGCAGACGTGGGAAGCTGTGCAAGGGTGTGAGGACCTGGCGACCCCTTTTCTCTCTGCAGAGCCTCTCACGGCAGCCTCAGCTCCCTGTTGTGCTTTCTCCTCTGCTTCAAAGTGTCCACGCACACAGCGGAACAGAATGGCACAGTGGGGGAACCGAAATGCCACGAGGGGTGTCTCCGCTCAACTGTGACCTGGTCCCGCCCCACTCCGCCGCATGGTCCCGCCCCACTCCGCCGCATGGTCCAGGCCCCGGCAGAGACAGATGGGCGGGGAGGCACCTGCTTCCAGCATCTGCCACACCCCCTGGGAGCTGCCTCAGCCACCTGCTGGCCAGGGCTCCTGAGAAGATCATAAACTGCTGGCCTTGTCCCCTCCAGGTCTTGTCCCCTGAGGGCCCTGGGAGCAGCCAGGGATCACTCTTCCCAGCAGAGAAGCCTCTGAGGCAGAACGAGCTGGCCTGGCAGGGACTCAGCGGGGCATAGAGGGAAGGGCTGGGGCAGCCTCCTCCCCCCTGGGCGCCACCCGAGTAAGTCTTATCCTGCCTTCCAGAGCTATGCCGGGGACGGCCAATGCCTTCTCCGGGGCCACACCACAGCACCAGAGACTGTGGCTGCAGGCTACACTGGGGCACCCAACTCCGAAATGCAGCAGAGCTCCCCTGACTCCACGATGCTCTGGAGACCCCACCCTGCCCGCAAACCCCAGCCCACCTGTCCACACTTGCTCCTGTCCCAGCCCGACATGAAACCACAGATAGGGTGGCCCCAGAAGCACCTGAGGTCCTGAAGCCCCGCAGCAGTGTGGCCTCTGCCTTCCTGAAGTCTGTCGTCAGGGGCTGTGCTTGGGTGGGGAGGATGCAAAGCGGCCACTCTGGCTGACCATCTGTTGCCAGAAGCCAAAAGTCCCCAACCAACTGGTTTAAAGAAAACAAATTGGCCTGCCCCTGGGGAGTTCACACAGGCCTCACAACAGGCTGCGGCCCAGCATGGGGAGCACGACTGCCAGCAGCCCGGGAAAGGGGGCTTCCCACGTGGCCTCCGTGTCACACCGGCCCTCTGGCACTACAGGTCCCACAGGGCCACACTCAGAGTATGCTGGGGCACGGGCATGGCCTTGCTGCGTTGGATCCAGTTGCACTGGCCCAAATGGCCTCTGGGAGCCCGGGACCCACAGGCAGGCCAACAGACCAGCCTCCTCCTGTATCAATGCCCCTTTGTGAGGCAGGAATTGGCTATGGCCCACTTGGAGAAAGGGCTTTTTTCTTTCCCAGCCTCCGACAAAGTCAGCAGGGGGTGGGTGCAGGACAGAGGGCGCTTGATCATCAAAGCAGGTCCTGAAGCACTGTCTAGGACTCCCTTGACGCATGCTGGGCCCTGGCCACACAGGCCAAGGCACTGAGAAGCCCACCCGGTGGGTGAGATGTCACAGGAGCAGCCTGCTGTCTAGAGCTCTTATGTGGCAAGCGCCCCGTCCCCGATCCCAGTGGGTCAGCCTGGGGCCTCAGCCCCCACTGGGCAATTTAAGGGGTGGTCACTGGATGCTGCCAAATGGCCCAAGGCCCTGCCCACACCCCTGGCCCCACAGTCACAGGATGGTACCCTCTGCACCCTGCAGGGACCCCAGGCAAATACTGGGAAGCCTGCCTGGCTGGACACAGGCCGCCAGCGAAGCAGCACAGTGCTGGACCAGGGCACAAAAAACACGCCCAATAAATCAGGCAGCAGCAAGACGGACAAAGGGCGGCCAGGGAGCAGGTGTGCCTGCGGACAGACAGCTGCTCCTGCGGGCGCGGCCAGCCGCCAAGACAGCAGGCGGGGCAGGAGCAGAGTAGCTGGTGGCCAGGCAGTCTCTGCGTAGGGGAATGTGGTGGCTAAGAAGGCCCTTTGTCCTCCGCACTGCCGTGCTGGGCTCTAGGACTCCACCGTGAAACCTTGCTGCTATGAACAGGGAGGGCCACAGCAGAAGGACCAACATAGAGAGCGGCTGTGGGGGCAGCTCCGAGGCCCAAAGGCCCTTCCTCTGCCTGTGCCTGGGCTCCCACTCCAGCTCTGCCTACCTGTCTGCACCTCTACATCACCGCCACAGAGCTGGGACTGCCTGGGACAGATGTGCGTCACCTTCCCCTCAGCACTGATGTCCCTGGGGAGGCAGAAGGGACCTTGAGGCTGCAGCTCAGCATGGCCAGGGCCAGCACCCGAGACCCGGAGCTGCACAGCCCTGGAAGCAGCATGAGGCAGTAGCACGCCGCTGCTCAGCACCTGGCCTGGCAGCTGATGTAAGCCATGGGAATCGGCGCCTAGACTTGGCCAAGAGTTACATCCGACAGCTGGCTGGGTCTGGACAGCCCCAGAGCGCACCCAGGCCGCAGTCCAGCGGAGTGGCTCTGGCACCTCTTGCACCCCTGCCTCAGGTCCAGGACAGCAGAGGCCTTTCCAGGGACTGAAGGAAAACCTGATGAAACTGCCCTGTCCTCCTCCACACCCGCCACTCTCAGAGCCCATTGTGGGAACCTAATGCCACACCAGGCGTGCCAAAGACAGGCTCACTCCTCCTCAAGGCTGCCTGGGCACCTGCTCGCCACCCGGACCCCAGTGGCCTGACAGATGCAGTGCAACCTGCCACATCCCGGCTCGCACAGGTGAGTGGCAGGCGGCTTCCGGCAGACGCGGAGCCACACAAGCCGCTCCTGTGCTTGCTGTCCAGAGCTGCTGCCTGGGCTTTGTTCCCCCGCTTCAGTGTTTCCACTGTGCAGGCTCCCGCCACCCTCCCGGGCTGTGTGCTCCATAGAAATGCGACTCCCCAAAGCCTCCGGAGGCAGATGTTGCCACGACCTTTCACCCGGGACTAATTCTAAATCGTGCTGTTTTCCTTTCCAAGCTAAGCGGCCATCTGCCACCCCCAGGGAACAAACAACAGTTCCCTCCGCCCCAAAATGAGGAGGAGGGGCCTGGCACAGTGGGGGCATTTACTTGGCTCCTGCTCAAGGGGGTTTATGGGTGAGGAAGACCCAGGGAGTAAGGAGCAGCTGAGCCAGGTGGGAGTAGGTGATCCACTGGGGCAGAACTGTCCTGTGTGGGGTGGCCACAGCAAAGGGGCTGCCAGGGACTAGAGAAACTTTTGGGGTGAGGAGAAGCTCCTCCAAGGAAGAAGAGAGGTTTATAGGACTCTCCACACACCTAGTTTGGCCCCAGTTTCCCCTGAGGGCAATGAGAATAGGGGCTGGGGGCAGTAGGGGGTAGATGGGGGAGCTTGGGTAGTGGTGGCAACACACCCAAACTGTTGCCACCTGGGTGGAGGGGACTTGTTCATCCTTGCCAAGACTGGCTCTGACATGAGGTCCAGAGCCCAGGCTCTCAGGGCCTATGTCCACAGCCAGGGCCATGTCTCGGGTCAGCACGTTGCTGCCCAGCACCCCCAGGACCAGGGCCAGAGAGCAGCCCTGTGCTCCAGGGGGCTCGTACAGAACAACTGCACCTTAGGCACAGTGGCAAGGGAAGGGACAGGGAAGCCCCCAGTCGGACCCATCCCTCCCACCCACTGCACACTGATAATGACAGAGGGTCATCCATTCCCAGACATCCTAGGGCCACCACTACCCAGGAGCCTTCGCCACACCCACCAGGGGTCAGTCAGTTCCCAGCACCCTGCCTGCCTGGAAGCCCATGCCCAGCCCTGGGTACTTGGCCCAGAGGGGAGTTGGGTCCTGATTCTGCCCCATTCACCAAGACACAGCGGCCCACTGACACTCTGCAATGAGTGAGCCCGCCCACACTCCCATCCCTACCCAGGTCAGTGGGCACGTCTGGGCCAGGTGGGAGGTGTGTGTGCCATGAGCCCCTGCTGAAGGGGAAAACAGAGGCCAGGGCTGAGTGGTCTGGGGAACAGACCCAAGGACGGGTCAACAAGCCCAGCCTCTCCCTGGCCAGGGTTCCTGGGATGGGGGAGTCCTGGGACTGTACACCTGTCTGGTCCAGGCCCCCAGTCCAAGCAGGGGACCATCAGCAACCAGGTCCCAGGGCTTGCGTGGGACTGGGTAGGCGGTTGGGGACCTGCTGGATGCCCATCTGAGGTCCCAGGGACAAAGCCTGGGAGACAGGAAACCCTCTCTGTTCACTGTCCCATCTTCCCATGCCCCAAACAGTCATAGCACACGAAGCCTCAGGTCTGGCTGACGAGTGACCCAGCATGTGGCACCTGCAGCCTGGGAATGAGGCTATCATCTTCTGTGAGCAACCAGGGGTGAGCGGTGTTTCCCTAGTCCGGGCTGCAGGGAGGCTGGGGCCCTGTGAAGGGCAGACAGCAGCCCCACAAGGCAGTGCCACTGGCATGCAGGAGTGGCTGTGTGCAGACGAGGGCACAGAGCTAGGCTGGGGCAGGCGGAGCAGACCCACAGGTGGCCACAGGCCAGCGTGGTCCCAGTCTGTCTGCGTGCCCGCCCACAGAGGGGCTCCAGCTCCCCCTGCAGCACAGCAGCAGCCTTGGACAGTTCAAATGCACTGAAGAGGGAAGCGGAAGCCAGCGGGAAAGGCAAGGCTTCCTCGCAGGCTGGGAGCCCTTTGTGTGGCAGAGAGGGACGGAACCTGTCCTCCGGGAAGCCACCTTTCCCACTGCAGGGAAAACAATACCCCATTGGGCTCATTGTGCCTGGGGTGGCTGCACTTGGGAATCAGTTTGCTCCAGACGGAGAGAAAGGGCCCCTGCAGGGGCCAGGCAGGCCCCTTCTTGGTTGGGCAGTGGAGACTCCTGGCTAGGGGGAGGGACCACCATTTGGCCCCTGAAGGTGCAACATGCCAACACAGGGACCTGGGCGACAAGTGGTCACTCTCAGGGTTGTGAAAAATGCCTGCTTGGGAGACCCCAAGGAAGTCCCTCCCTCCACTGGGGGCAATGTCCCAGGAGGTCCCCCCAAAAGATAGCTCCAGGCTCTAGACCAAGCAAGGCTGAGCGCTCCCCCTGGGTGCTCCTGACTGTCTGCCGCTCCAACAGCCCCCTGAGATGCACAAGGACAGCTTCAGCACCACAGAGGCCAAAGACGATCATATCCTGTGGGTGGGTTGCTCCCAGGCTCTCAGGTGGAGCCCAGGCCTACACCCCACAGCAGCTCAGACACAGCAAAAGTGGCTAATCGGCACATGGGGGCGGGACATGCCAGGAGGCTTAATCCAGAAGTCATCGATTAAACCAGAAATCGCAGTCTGAGCCGGATGCCAAAGCCAGAAATAATCTCACAACTGCCTGCCTTTGCCTCTGAGCAGACACCAACGGGATGAAGGGTGGGGCCACCTACGCGGGCCACATGGCCAGGTCTGCATCCTGCCATCCCTGTCCGGGATACCAGGGGTGGGGGAGGCAGGAGGACGCCTGAGCCTCTGACATCTGTCCGGCACACAAGGGACACTGTACCTTACACACAGACTGCCTTGGGCTGCATCTTGAGCCCCGCCTGGCTCAGCAGTGCTGGGCCCACCAGGAGAGGAGGAGGCTAGGGCCTAGTGGATCTGCCTGGCCTTTGTGGGCAGACAGAGCAGCTTTCCTGGAGAAAGACCAAGGAAGCAGGGTGCCCCATACTCTAAGCTGCCCTACTCACGGCCTGGATTTCCCCCTGACCACCTGATCTCCCAGACCGGCAGGCTGGGTAGACGGTGTGCCCTCACATGAGGAGCACGGCTAAAACCAAACCTGGGTGGGGGTCAGACTGGGAGGCGGGTTGTCCGAGGGAGGCCTGGAAACGTAGCCCCCACGGGCGCCGAAGAGGACCCTTGGGCCCAGGCTCATCAAATCCTCCTGTCTAGCAACAGGGTCATTGGGTGCCACTCTGGCGCATGGTGCCCATGTTGCCATCCTGCCCAGCTGTTGGCACTGGTGAATGTGAGGACACGTCCACCCACCACTGGAACAGAGCCTGTGGCCACTGGGCACAAAAAGGGACGGGTGGCGCTGAGATGCATTCTTCCGCTTGCTCCCAGGAAACCAGTCTGATGGGGGCTGGCCTTGAGGAACTCTCAGGGCTGCCCCAGCTGCCGCTTCCTCTCGCCTCCTCTCGCAGAGCGCACTGACGGCTTCAGCCATGGCCCGAGGCACTCTACAGGCCCCTTCTCTCTGTCTAGCGTGCAGACGAGGGACTCCAACAGACAAGCGGCTGGCCCTGCACCCTGGGCAGATGGCCAGGCCCACTGTACACCAGGCTGCTCCCTGGGGGCCTCAGGACCCAGTAAGCTCGAGATGAAAACCAGGCAACTATACCCAGTGTAAGCTGCCCCCACACAGTCACATTTTGGAGGGACAGCCTGGAAGGCTTTTCCCTGGCGGGGAAGATGGAGAATCAAGGGCTGGCTTGGTCCGGGCACTGAATGATCCAGACATCCGCCCAAATGCATGGCTCCACCTCCAGCAGCCCATGACCTCGCTCAGACCTCAACAGCTGCCTGGCATGGCAGCACAGACCCGAAATCCCAGCTCTCGGGCGCGCTCAAGGCCAGTCAAACTGCATGGCAAGACCGTCTCAAAAAACAAAACCAAAACAAACCTCAACAGCCTCCCCCACACCCTGCAGTCAGGCTGGACTCTGTGAGAGACCTCTCTGTGTAAGGCCAAAGAGTCAGGAAGGGGCTGGGGGGTGAGAGGGGACAGGCACATTCTAATGGCGGATGGGGTGCAGCACGGACCCACCAGGCACTTCGCACAGACACAAGAGTCTACAGCAACCACAACACTGAGTAAAAATACAGCGAACACACTGGCAGGGACCGAGGCAGGGGATTCCCCACACAGCAGCCCTCTCTCTCACCTGTGGGTGCCAGACCTTCACTAGGAGGAAGGCAGGCTCAGAGGAGAGCGCTACTGAGGCCAGGCAGTCCACGCCTGGAGGAGGCCAACTTCTGGCCACCACTGCCAGGTGCCAAACTGGGCTGATGGGACAGGTGTTGGACAGGGCAGGTCTGGCTCAAGGTCCGAGTTCAGGGAGGTCCTAACCTCTGCAGCCCCACAGGCCAGAAACCACGCTTTACAGGGACCTCGAGCTCTCCAATGGCCACAGATCTGCCCCGTCCTAGCCCAGCTGCCACCCCAACCGCCCAGCATGGCTGCGCACGCCAGACACCTGAACAGCCCGGTTCTCCCCCAGCAGCTGCCCTCTTTGGACCCTCTACATAAGCACAGGGAGGTGGAGGCACGGCCAAGTCCAGGAGGGAGCTTGGGGCAGCTCTTCACCCCAGCCTCGGCTCGCACCCCTCCCCACTTACCGAAAGTCCTCGGGGAAAACACAGACACTCGAAGCCCTGGCTTCTCCCCCAGCCTCTCACTTCCAGTAACTGTTATTTCCGCTCACCAGCAACCGAAACTGAGAGGAAATGGTGGGAGGCAGGTCCCCAAGCCCGTGGCACAGCCCTGCCACTCAACCCCAGACCGTATTTCCAGCACTCCCCACCCACTTTCCTCTCAGGCTGGGCCAGGGAGGGTGGGGCGGGGTCCCAGGACACCTGTTACCATGCCAGGTCCTGGCCTGTGACATCTTGAAGTGACCTGGGGACAGGGAACCCATGACTAGGACCCGGTGCCCTAAGGCTGAGGCACGGATGTTTCTCTAGTACACCGGGGTCTTCCCACAGCTGGGGGTTCCCGGCAGGCCCTCAGGTCCCCAACCCAAGTATCACCTCAGCAGAGGAGGGGAGTTGTGTGTCCCCGCCCAGGTGTGGGGCTGCCCACCTCAAAGCCTCTGCCTGCTCCTGGGCCTGTACACTGACGCAGGCCGAAGGGTGCAGCAGGACCTGCGTCCCGGGCCAGCGCTGGGCTGGGGGGTGGGGTCTGCTCGGCAAATCAACAGTGTCAAGGGGCCTGGCTCCCGGCTCGGAAGGAAGCAGCTTCAGGCACTTGACCCAGGCCAGGCGACAGTGAACTGGTAAAGCTTGGTGACAAATGTCCCTATATACCCCCTGGACGAGCTGGGATGTGCCTCCAGCCGCAGGCCAGGCACGATGGAAGTGTTACCTCTTCGGTAACGATCTCACTTCTTGCCTACCAAACACAGCTCCCACTGGATGTCGTCAGCGCCAGGTAATGCCAGGCAAGTGGCTGAGGCCAGGGAAGGGCCTGTGGTGTGGCCTCACCCTGAGATGCCTCTGAGTGGCCTCCCAAGCTCACCCCAACTTCCCCTTCGCCACCATCTCTCAGCCTACATGAAAGCAGAACCCCACACTCCTTCCAGGAAATGGCCAGGCTTGTGGCAGGGCTCCCGAAGCAGCCAAGAGGCAAGAGGCTGGAAGAGGCCAAGAAGCGGTGGTTCTAGCAGGACACGACCCTCACTGTGCAGGACCGTGGCAGCACAGCCCAGGCCCTGCAGGTGTCCACAGCTCCCAAGGCACACACACTCAGCCGCTCTGCATCAGGAGCAGTGCTGGACCTGCCTAATTCACTTTAGAGGGTACCTGTCAGGCTCTCCATTGAACAGGAGACCAGCCAGGAGAACATCTCTCCAGGAAGCATCATCTCCAGAGCAGTGGGTATAAGGGGCTGCTCTGTGGTGAAATGTGGCGAGGGGTCTTCTCTTTCCAGAGTTTCAGTGGTCTCTGATGTGCACAGAAAGCAACCTTCAAGTGCCATCCCCTCCCCGACCACCCCACAGCTACCACTGGGGACAACGACCGAGGGCCAGGCGCTAGAACTCGCACTCTAGTCTGGCAGGAGACAGGGTATACCTGGGAGGCCTGGGCCTCTCTGAGCCCGAGAGCAACTCAGGGTCACCAACTCATCACAGAACTTGGTCCTACCAACCCCAGCCAGAGCTGACCCGGGGCCAGGTGCAGGCAGGGCCCAGGAGCCCCTGATGTAGCCAAGCCTCACTGCCCACTGCTGTCTCCACAGCAGGCCTGGCCCGATGCTATGGGTCCCGGCACACCCAGGGAAAGGCGCTGACCTTGGGTGGCTGAGGTTGAATCGCCTGGTGTCAGCTGGCTGGCTCCTTTCCTCCCGGGGTTGGCATGTGCTGCTCTGCTGCACACCCCACAGTGAAGCACAACTCACACTTCGTCAAAACCCCGTCCTGTGGGCCAGGAGACACAGGTGTGGAGGCTGGCAGGGGTGAGGTGACCCTGGGCAGGGCCGGACTGCAGGCATGGCCGGCTGGATTATCAACACGCCCAAGAATAGCAAAATGCCAGGCCCTGCTCTGGGGCTACAGGTGTCTGCATGGTCCCAGAGGAGCAGCAGTTTCTCCAGGAAGTCCTGCACACTCGAGCATGGCCCCCAACCCCTCTGGGAGGTCAGCTGTGAGCACTTGGCCTCAAGCACTGTGCCCGCATCAGGCCAATCCCTGATGGCTTCAGGCAGCTAAGTTCTGGTTCCCAGAGGGCAATGCTCCGACCCAGGCCACAGCACAGAGACACTATTCAATGACAGAAGCCAGACACACAGGCTACAGGCTGTACAGCCTCATTCACAGGAAATGTCAGGACAGACAGAGGCACCTCAGTGGCTGCCGGGGGCTGGAGGAGGGGCAGGGTGTGACTGCTTTTGGGTGGTAGAGAAGTTCTGAAACTGGCAGTAGTGAGTTACATCATGTCGTGAAAGTACTAACGCTACCAAGATGTGCTCTTCCAATGGTTAAGGCAGCAGACTTTCCAGTATTGGCAATTTATCTCCCCAAAGCCCCCAGATTAGCTTCAGCCTCCTCTGCCCAGATTAGGTCACTTTGGAGAAGCACTTCCCACTGCCCTCCACCTGTTCACTGCGCCCCCTCCCGGCAGGGGAGCCCCAGTCCAGGGCCCAGGGCCCAGGGCTCAGCGCTCAGAGGCCGAGCCCAGAGCAAGCCCTAGCCTGGCAGGACCTGCCCTGGTGCATGGTCAGGCCACATCTCAGGCACCAATGTCAGCTGCCACCACCACTACGCTTGCTATTACAGGGCCCTGCCCTGCCCTGCCTGGACAAAGCTACAGGGGAGAAACTGAGGCCCAGGAGGAGATGGGTCTAAGGCACGGCTCACTGGAGCCAGCAGGCTCTGGACCAGTCTGGGAGTGTGGGGTGTGTCTCACGGGAAGCCCCAGCCTGCCTGGGAAACCGAGGATCAGAGGCTCAGACACTGCTCGCCGCCACCTTGCCCTCAAGCCAGCCGCTCATTAAGGCCAGTGGAGCTTCCTCCGGGGCCTCTGGGAAAGATCCAGAAAGTTCTGGATATGCCTGCACAGGAAAGCCAGGCTGACGCAAGCCAGTCCCTCGTCCCCACCCTCTGCCTGACCTCTGCATCTCTCAGCCTCATCCTTCCTACCTGGAAGGTGGGGAGGAAACCAACACCGCTGGCCCTGAAGGGGGGACAACGCACACGGGCCACCCCTGGGCGAGGGACTCCCCATGCAAGGGGCATCACCATTTTGGAGGAAAGCAACGCTGAAGTTCGGTTGCCTCTGCAAAGCCACATCCTCTCACTATTTATAGACAAGAGACAAGACAGGAAAGGCGCTAACCCCTCAGCTGGCCAGCACTGCCCAGTGGGCCCGTTTGCCCCTCACAGAGTCATGATCAAGGACCTAAGGTAGGACCTGTTCACAGGGGACTGACATCTGTGACTGACACGACGCCTTGTGGGTATCTCCCCTCTGTCCCAGCCTCTAGGGGTCCCAGGCCCATTCCACACCCTAAAATGGGGCTCTTGTCCACCACCACCCCTTCTCCTTGGTGTCGCACACACCTATCCTTTCTGTCCTTTCACAATATTATCATTTCTTTTCCCTTGGATAGTGCTGGTGGTCTCCAGAGGCTCCTTCACCCCCACCCCCGATTCCTGGATCTCCCCTGGCTCTGCAGCAGACAGGCCCTTTATATGGGTCAAGCTTTCTGGCCTGAGCAGCGGTAGAACCCAAACAGGGTTCTCACCCCAAGGGACGATGGAACCAGCAGCACCTCCATTCCCCAGGCAGCAGGTGATTCAAAGGAACAGGACGGGACTGGGAGGCAGCAGACACATGGGGTCTGCTGAGGGCCTCCCAGCCCAAAGCCTCACTTTCTGACCAGGCCCAGCCCTAAGTAACCCCTCACCCCACTTCCTTGCTCCACAGCAAGAGGAGCAGGGCCTCAGGGAGCTGCGGCCAGTGGGCCACTCCGGCCAGCCTGTTTGGGCCTCTCCCTACTTTCTGGAGCCTGAATGGTACGGTGCCATGTAGCTGCTGTCATGTCCCAGCACACTGGAGCAGGCCCCGCCCTGTGCATGTTACAGCTCCTGGCTGTCCCTCCAATGGATCATCGGCTTGGAGGCTGCATCTACCTTGTCACAGCCCTGTCCCAGCTCTGTTTCACACTTGGAGCCAGGCCCAACACTTTGTAGGTGCTCCAAGAGTCCAGGGAATGAAGCAAAGGTGACCAACCAGAGCCCCTGGCAGGATGAGGTAGCAATGGGAGAAACCCCCAAATCTCGACTTCCTGCCAAGCAGGGCCCAGTGGGCAGTACCTTTGGCCTCTGAATGAACTCATTCACCAACAAAGCACTCAGAACAAGGCTCTGCCAGCTCACAAGGAGGAACAGCTAGCCATCCATCCTCTGCGATTGGTACCACCGAGACATCAATCACCTGTCAACTTTGCCTTACAGACAAGGAACTGAGACTCTGGTGCTCTGAAGAACACAGGTCACCGAGTCTACAGACAGCAGATCACGGCTCTAATGCAGGGCTGTCTATAGCTATATCCCACGCCCTCTGGGCTCTCTGGGCAGAGGGCTCACAAGACTTTTGTGACACCGGACGGATGCCCCAGGACATCCAGACTTCCTACATGCAGAAAGCGCTGCTTAGCCACCCTGTGCCTCTCTCTGCCCCCAATGCAGAATCAGCAGCCCCAACTGGTTGGGCAGTTGGTGGACACACACCTACTCTGACGCGCAGGGTGGCCTCAGGTCTTCTGCCCTCAGCACACAAGGAGGCAAGTAAGTGAGCCCAGCCAGCTCCGAGGGCCACCAACTTCACTGCAGCCCCTGGGCTGCTGCACACAGCAGCTGTCCAGGGGCTGCACGCACCCATAGGGTGCATGTTGAGCTTTTCCTGCACAGCCATCTGCTGCTCAGCCCCGTGACCTGGGGCCCCCTGGGAAGAGAACCGCCACCAACAGAGTTCACTTTTCCAATCCTCAGCCTGCAGTCTCCTGACAGCAGCCTGGGAAACTTCCCCCTCTGGATGGAAAGATGATTCACCAGGCACGCACGGTGACTCCACATTTCCCTGACCCATCCACACATCAGTGGCACCAAAAGCTGAGTAGCTCGGGGAACCTCAGCTGGAGGCTGCACCCCAGACAACCTTGAGGACACAGGCTTCTCCTCTCGGCCAGAAGACAGGGGTGGTAGCAGGAAGACAGAGACCCCTCCCCAAAAGAAGTGCGGGAATACACAAAAGCGTCGGGGCCCAGAGGCAGAGCTTCACTGCTCTCCCCAACAGCAGCGCACCCTGGCCCTGTGCCTCCTCCGGCAGGGCTGGCTATGGCCCTGGCCTCCCGACACTGCTGCCCAGAGGTTGGCACTTCCGCCCCATCTTCTGGATTCATGGAGCAAGCACAATAGCCCTCTGTGGGCACAGTTAGGCCGAATGCCAGGCCAAACTGAGGCAGGCTTCTCGTCCAGGGGGAGGGGCATCAGGCCCCTGGAAGAGGAGGGCCAGGCACAAAACCTTTACTGGTCACCTCCTTGGGGCTGCACGGGGCTCACAGACAACATCCCTGACTTCAGGAAGCAGAAAGAGCCCGAAGTATTGTCACCTTGTGGACTTGAAGGGTTTGGGCAGATGCCAGGGAGGGGGCATAGGAGAGCCTGTGCAGCCTACACGCTGAGGCACAAACCTCTTAGCCAGGGGAGCACAAAGGCACAAGCCTCAGCCCAGGGAGCTCCAGCTCCAGCTCCGGGCACCCATCGCCGGTGGCCCAGGCGCAGGCGCCTCCCACCCTCCAGCATAGTGGCCCGCCCCAGGCTCCCCTCCCCAGACTCCGAGGGAGTGAGGTTCTCAGCCCTGCCTGCCCAGGGCAGGCCTGGCGCACCGCACCGTGTTGGGGAAGGACCGCATTCTGGGAAGCCACGCATAATTAATCACACAGCATTAACCCACCACCCAACAATAGCTGCTGCACTGCCCCTGAATCCCAGCTGTCGCCTCTGAATGGAGGGAAACAAGATTTAGGGCATCAAGCGTCCGTGAGGCTTCTGCAACAGGAGAAAGGCCCCCAAAAAAGAAGAAAAAAAAAAAAAAGACTAGTGTGCATTCATTAGCACTGGACAAAGACACAATCGGCTTTGTCCAATAAACTGCTCCCAGACCTGCTTAATTGGCTTCAGTTTGGGGAGGGGGGTGCGGCCGGCCCAGACCGGGCAGCGGGCAGCAAGGGCAGGGGCGTGGGGTTGTCAAGGGGATGGGCCCTCGGCAGTTGGAATGAGGGCGCACCGCCTGCCCTGGGCTCAAGCCGAGCCGTTTCTGTCTGCAGCCTTTAGGGGAGGGGAGGCTGGGGCCGTGGTACCTCCTCGGTATTCTCCTCAGGACTCCGGACTAGCTCAAGTTGAAGGGCACTGGGGCGGCACAGAACTTCCCCAGGCCAGCTAAGCTGAGCCAGCCGGGGCTCCGATCCCAGTGCACTAGAGATGAGCCCCTCGCACCTCTCAGCGCCCCATCCTGCCAGTTTCACAGTGGAGAGCCTGAAGGAGGCTGGGAGGCCTGCTGGCCAGTCAGGAGGTGGGGACTCAAGGCTACCAGGACTGAAACCTGACTTGGGACTCCCATACCCCACCACCCAGGCAGGTGGCGCCAGCAGGAACAGTTCAACTTCTGCAGCTTCACCCAGAGTCCAAGAGGGAGCAGGGCCACGCCAGGGTGGGCTTGGTTGGAAGCAGCTGATCCCCTGCACCCCAGTGACAAGAAGCCCACCTACCCAGAAGAGAGGCTTCTGACGGGATGGGGGCTGGGCCTCTCTGCAAATGCTTCAGGACCCGTGGCATTGCTCCCCTCAACCCCCGTGCACCAAGGTCAACTGTTTCTCACAAACACGGAGAAGAAAACAGGGCACGAGGGATTCCCTCCTAGTGCTGCCTAGTGCTCCTAGCCCAAGGTGCCTATGGAGTGCGCCAGCCTCTGGGCCAGAGTGAATCCGCACGCGGCATAATTGCTAGTGATTAAGTAATTGCCAGACTTTGTCCAATAAAAGTCAGCACGTGACCGCGCCCAGCCATGGGCTGCCACCAGAAGACAATGGCCCAGTGTTCAGTCCCCGCAAGGCAGGGGCTCCACTCCCAGCACAAGCAACAGGTCCCCACAGGGGCTACTCACACGCAGGCCTCGGTGTCATTGCGCACTTCACACCTCCCACCGTTCTGGCAGGCAGTCGAGCCGGGCTTGGAGCAGCACAGGCCTGGGAAGGGGCAGGACAGAGGTCAGCCTGGGCTGCTGCAGCCCCTTCCCCTACTTACCACCCCGGGCCTGGGAGTGCCACCAGCCGCAGACCCTCGGGCACTGAGGCGGCTTGGGGACAATCCACAGGAAGCCCACCCGGGGGTTTCCATGTTCAGCGAGAGGCTGCACATCAGAAGCGGAGCAGGTGAGCTAGGTAGCAGGTGAACAGGTCACCCTCTCACCTGGGAGGGGCCGCCCAGCCCACGCCTAAGCAGGAAGACAGACCAGAGATGACTCAGGCCAGTCTCCCAAACTCTGCGTCCCCCCAGCCCAGTATGTGTTCCCTGGGAAGCCGTAGGGCTGGGACCCCAAACCCGCGACTGGGATCGTCCCGCTGTTCAAACAACCTTGGAAGGGGCCTGGGAGGCAGAGGCGGGCGGGGGAGCCCCACAACTCCCCCCTCGTGGGAAAATGCAACAGCTGCGGAGCCCGCGGCCCCTCCCGCCGACAAAGCGCTGGCCAGGGAATCAGAGCGGCCCATTGTCGCGCCAGGGCCTCCTCCTGGGACACCAGGCTGCACCCAGGGACCTGCCCCGCCCCCGCGACACCCAATACCTGGTCCTGGGCATCTTGGGGGCAGCCCCTGCCGCGCCCACAGAGGGCCGGAGAGGCCATTCGAAAGGAATTCGACCCCATTCTAGGGAGGAGATCATTAATCAAGCCCCTCCTGCCATTTTAGGGGGCCGCAGAAATTAAGCCCCTTCGTGGTGGGGACAGGGTGTCACAGGGAACTCCACTTGGTGCAACAAGGCAATTCTTTCCTTCACTTCTGGGAAAAGAGTAGAGTAGGACTCCGTTGGGCTCCGAGAGCTCCTCCCGGCGAAGTGAGAAGAGAAGTAAGTGTCCCCGAGAGATCCTCAAACTTCTCCGCAGGCGAAAGCGCCCGCAGGCGCCCCACACTCCGAGAATGGTTGAGGGGACCCCAAGGTCCTGGGGCGCAGCAGCGACCCAGACCCCACAATGTGCGCCCCGACATCCGCCCCCGCACATAAAGGCAGCGGAGAAGAAAAAGAGCAAGTAGCCCCAAGAAGCCCCAAGAAGCAACAGGAAGCCGAGGCCGAGCTGCTTCAAACCGAGAAGGCATCGGCAGCGCGCCCGCCGCCCCCGCGGAGAGCCCCACGCGCGCGGCGCTCGGGCGGGCAGGGCCGGGACCCGGGTCCCCACGCCAGGCTCCGAGCGGATCCCGGCTCCCACGACCGCAGTCCACGTCAACTCCCGCCAGTTTGGGCGCGAGCGGCCGCGGCCGAAGTTTCGCAGCGCGCGGGAAGTTGCGGGCACGGCGCGGGCTCCTACCTCTGGCGGCGAGCGCGGGCAGCAGCGCCAGGCACAGCAGGGGCGCCGGGATCCGCGGCATCCCGGCCCGCCGTGCTCGCCGCCCGGCCCCGTGCCTGCCCTCCGCGCTCCGCCTCCCTGGCCTCGGCGCTGGATCTCCGGGCTCCCGCCCGCCTCGGCCCGATCAGGTCCTTCGCCGCTCTCACGCCCAAGCCCGCGACCTGCGCTCCCTCCCGCGGCCGAGGCGCTAGTGAGGCTCGGGGCGGCCGCGCGCTCCGCCCCCGGGCCGCCCCGCCCCCTCGAGCTTGCCCCGCCCCCGATTCCTCCGCACTCCGCGCCCCCGCCCCGCCCCGCGGCCCCCCGAGCGCCCAGGTCCCGGGCCTCCTCGGCTTCGGCGCACGTCCCCACCCTGGCTCTCCAAGTTTGGGGGCCGCGCGGCGCTGGCAGACTGGGGCGCGGCCAACTCGGGACTACTTCTGGTTCAAAAGTTTTCAGAGACAAAAAGTTTGAGCCGTGTTTGCGGAGGGATCTGGTTCTTGACGCAGCGCTCCGCGACACTTGGCGACAATTTGCATCTCAATGGCGGTGGAGGCGAGAGCGGAATGGGAAAGGGAAACCATGTCTGAGGAGCTGTGGCCGGGGTCACGGGGAGAAATTATTGAGGCCAAGTTTGGGTCACCTCAGGGCGGGCACCCCAGGGAAGCCCCACCCGGGACGGTCTCACCTGGGACAGCGACAAGTACGCTCCGCCCCCCAGAGCCCGGCGGCGGTGGCTTTCAGTGCCGGGGGAAGCGAGGCCTGGCACCTTGAGCCGTGACTTCTGGGGCACTAGTCCCCGAGGGACAGTGGCTGCACATCCACAGCCTTGAGCGAGAGGCGTCCCGAAGGACAGCTGGCCAGTCATTGCGCGCTCCCCCAGAGGGACCGCCTCTGGATGTCCCGCGGTCCCTATCCTCCCCCATCCCTGGCTCCACCGCCTAAAGTGACCCCGGAAATGGCGCGCGGGTCATATAGACCCGCTGCCAGCACGAGCACACCCTCTCCCACGTGATATTTCTAGACGGTTTGTGTCTCCATTGGGATACTAGACTTGGGTGTTCTGTGCCAAACCCGATTAACCTCTAAGCGCCCCAAATGACTACCTTGGTTCCTGTGACAACCAAAGCTCCTGGAGCCCAGAGTGACAGCCCCCCCATCCCAGCATGGGGTGGTGAGTAGGCCCCAGGGGTCTACAGGCACCTGGTGTCCTGGGATGTTCTGCAGTGGGGATGGGGGAGGGCAGAAGACCAGAAACCTTAAGGCTCCAGGCACTGAGCAGAGGGGAAGGACTGGAAACCCTGGAGGCTGGGGAGGCAGCCCTTGTCCATGGAGGCCAGGGAGGTGGGCAGCTTCCTGGTCTCTTGGCACACTGATTCCTGGAGCACGCAGTCAGTGTCCAGGCCCTGGCGTCTGCTGCGCCTGCTCCTCCCAGCCTGGGGTGGCAGCTCCAGGTCAGCGCTCTGGAGAAGAGGCGTGGAGCATTGGAGATGTTTATGTAACTCAGCAGCCGCCAGAGCAGTTTCCATAGAAGGAAGGCCTGCAGCCTTCAAGTTCACGGCTCCAACTCTGCTTGTCCCTCCATGTCCTGGGACAAGGACCCAGGGCTTTGGCTGCCACTGCCTGTGCTGGGGTTGGGCCACGGGCCAGGGGAGCCCAGGCAAAGAATACCTGTCCTGCAGCCTGACTTGTCTGCTTCCTTCTTGAGCAGAGGGGAGGAGTAATCCCTCCACCAGGAGCCCCACCCCATCCCGTGCCCCAGTGGTGCCCACAGCACCTCTGCTGTGGCCTCCACTCTGCTAGCAGGCAAGAACAGGTACACGGGCCAAAGGGAAGCTCAGATCTCAGCCTCCAGCTCCTGCATGACTTGCTGCTGGGGGAACCAGGGAGATAACTGGGGCACCCCAGGGACAGGTGGGCCAAGGGCAGGGCAGTGTAGCCATGTGACCTGGGAAAGAGTAGTCCCTGGCAAGAGGGCGTGAAGCTTTTCATTCGCAAATTAGGCCTGGGATTTCTGCTGCCCATCACCAGGAGGCCAGGAGCCAGTCCTCAGGGCCTGGTGGAGTACCTTCCCTGGGTCAGGTGTCCTGGGGTGGCCGGCACTGGGCATTGCCGGGGTCCTGGGGAGGCCGGGAGGAACGAGAGAGGACCATGCTCAGCTCCAGAAACCAGAGGGAAAGCAGCACACACTTCAAGAAGCTGACAGCAAGGCCTCTGCGGTGGGAGGCCATTCCCACCAGGATGAGGTGCCCAGGGCACGCCCCTCGCAGGTCAGTGGAAGTAAAGTCTACCTCCAGCTGACTACACCCGGGGCTGCCAGGGAAGAGACCTATAACTAAGCCGAAAGGTTTTCTGTTCCCGAAGCTGGGCTCCTTTTCTTAAAGACAGGTGACAGCACATAGGGACACTATGGAGCACTTGCTGCACACTCAGCCCCAGGTGCCCTGCAGCAGGGTTACCAGGAGACCTCAGCACCTGCAGCAGCTGGTGGGCTGGAACCTCCTAAGAGTCACAGGGGCAGGGAGACTGGGCTTTTGCGCTCCTCCATCCCCGCAGCTCAGCTTGGCCCTTGCCCCTGGACACCCTGCAGCTGTGGGTCAGGAAGCACGATCCCATCCCTTAGGAGGGAAGTTGAGGCTACAGACACGGTGACTGACTAGACGGCCCTGTGAATGCGTACAGCCCGGGGTAGTGATCACTGCCCACAGGCCAAGCCCTGGGTCTACTGGAAGTGCAGGTGAAAGACTGGCACCGTGGGGGGACAGCACAGAGGGACGGGCTGCCCATGCAGCTGGCTGTGAACTTAAGAGACTTAGCTGGGACACAGAGGCCTGGGGGTGGGGTGCCCTGGCCTGGTCTGCAGACTGCCCGGGGGACCTTGTCTTTGTTTTCAAGACAAGGGCTCACCATGCAGTTCAGGCTGGTCTTGAATTTGCCATAATTCTCCTGCCTCAGTCTCCCTGGGGCTGGGACTATGTACCATGCCCTGCATTGAAACTGATTATAAAATATATCTATGATGCTTTTAGCACTTGAACAAGAGGCCAGAACAGTGTCCAGCACATGGGTACCTCTGCATCCACCACAGCCAAGCTGCCGATGGACCTGTGTGTCGGCCTCTGAGAGCAGACACTGGACCCGAGTCAGGGCTGCCCACCAGCCGGCCCCCTTTCCCCTTCGCAAAGGGATTTCTAAGGCTCTGTCTGCCTTTTCCTACTAAAACAAGACCACACATTTTCTGGAGGCCTGAATGGCTTCCAGCAGTGGCTTCCATGACCCATGGCATTGCTCAGAGGGACAAGTGGGAGCTAGATGCCCAGGCTGCCCACCTGAAGGAGGCCCCCAGACCCTGTTGGTGTCCTCCTGCACCCCGACCACACTGCCTTTTGGAGCTACACAAATGGGTCTGACCTGGGACTGGCAGTGGCGCAGAACCACCCAGAGAACTCAGTGGGCTCCTAGGACCATCGCCTGGCCTCCTGCAGAGCGAAGGGGGTGTGGCCTTGACTGGCCCTAGGGACCTGTGCCCCTCTTGGGCCAGGTGCCAGGACAGTGGCCCCCACATGCAGCCAGACTCTCTCCACTGACCTGTCTGCATGCCTCCCTGGCAGTCCCCGCTCGGGTCTCCCAGAGGCAGTGGCCCAGGAGTGTGTTGCCCGGGCAAATCCCCAGACACGTATCAGCGTTGGAACAGGGGAGCTGCTGAGACCCAGCTGGCGTGACCCTGCCTGGCGTGGTCCTAACCTCAGAACAATCCTTCCAGGTGGCCTGGCCTTGCCCCCTAAGGGTGGGTGGCCACAGGCTGGGGAGCCATGCCAGCCAGGACTTGGACCAGCCTGGCTGTTCCTGGACACTCAGAGCACAGCCCCCAGTGTGGGCACAGGAGTAGCAGCAGGTAGCCCTGGCACTGAGGAGGCCTCGACTGCTGTGAAGCCTGGGCTGGGCTGGCCTGCGGTAGGGTCCTCAGGGTCCATGGCCCACTTCTGGGGCTTCCTGGGCCCTGGAAGGTTAAGGCAGTGCCCAGCTGTGGCTTCCAGCCAGGGTCCCCTGAGAAGCTGCCAGACCTGTGCGGTCCAGGTGCTTTGGGAGAAGGAGGGAGAAGGGGTGGGGGCCTGAGAGCAGAAGCCCACACTTCCAGGCTGGCTTGGGGGCCATCACCGTGGCCACCAGGTGGAGGGCATGGGTGTCTGAGCAGGGCAGGAGCCCGGCCAGCCCTTGAGTGTGCCTGATCTCCACCCTCAGACCCCAGGTTCTCAGTGGAGAACCTCAGGACCCTTCGGAGTTGTGGGGGAGGGGAGCTTCCATCCATCCTGGCCCCCTGCCAGCTGCAGCTCAGAACTTTTTCCAAAAAGAAAAGGCCCTAGGGGACGAAACTGCAAGGCCCCGCCCCTCGGCCTCAGCGGCTGAGTCACGGAGCAGCCTGCATCTCCTCCCTGCCTTCTTCCTCCCCTCTTCCTTCCCTTTCTCTTTCTGGTTTCCTTACCTGGCTCTTCCTCCCTCCCTCCCTCCCGTCCCTGCTCTCTTCTCTTCTTCTTGAAGGATAAAAATATCCAGAAAACTTGCTGTTTTAAAAAGTCCATTTTAGCCAAGTGTGGTGGCACACACCTGGGATCCCAGCACTCTGGGAGGCTGTGGCAGGAGCATGGCAAGTTCTAGCCCAGCCTGGGCAACTCAGTGACTGAACAAGATCCTGTCTCAAAATAAAAAATGAAAAAGAGTTGGGAATGTGGTTCGATGCCGAAGCTCTGGGTTTGATCCACCCCCCACACACTTGGTGGGCTTCCCAAGGCGCAGACCCCCCTCTCCTGCCTCCCAGCTGTGAGTAGGGGTTTCTCAGGGGCCTGGGTTTCCTGGAATTTGCTCCAGACACATTTAGACATGTTTAGAGCTTCCGTCCTCCTCCACATTCCCCACCATGGCCCCCTCTTAAAAAGAAAATGGGCCTGGAAATCAAGGTTTGGGTTACAGGGAGTGCGGGGAATTACACTGGTGCAGGGGCAGGGAGTGCAGACATTAGCAGGTATCACACATCTGCGAGCTATTTTCAAGTCCCCAGGGAAAGGGAAAAAACCCCAGCAACCCCTAAGTCAGAGCAGAATTCTCCTAGATTTGTGCCTTGACAGTTAAGGGGGAAAACTGCCAAAATCCAGAGGCACTGCTGAGCTGGCGTGGGAGTGTTTGCTCCGTCAGACGCTCACTTGAAGCCATTTAAATAAAAACCGGCATCCTGCTGGCAAAGGCCAGCTGGATGTGCAAGTGTTGGCACTTCTGGACGGGACCCAAAGGGGCTCCGGGCCACCCTGCTTCTCACCTCTGGGCCCCTGAGCTCCTCATCACATGCAGCAACGCACTGGCGAACTTAGGGTGCAGCAATTCCCAGACTTCCTCAGCAGCTCCTGGCTCTGTCTCTGACTCTGAAGGATGATGCCATTATCACTGGAAGTCTTTGAAGGGTGTCTGTCAGAGGGAGTGACAGGAATCCAGAGGCCGTGGGGGCTTCCGGCCACCAGGAGGAGGCCCCAGGACAATGGCTGCTCCTTGCCCTCGAGGCCCAGGCCCCCCCCCCAAGGGACCTGGATTTAGGCCTTGCCCAAGGAGCAAAGTTCCCACTGTATCACACTCACTGCCAACTGGACACGGCGGAAGAGGGCGGGGCTAGAGCTCTCTGCAGGCACAGGTGCGCCTTGTGGGGGCCTTCTCCTACAACCCCTCAGTGGTGACAGTGGCTGCCTCCTCTGGCCCAGGTGATGCTGAGGAAGGGTACGATGGGGCGCTCACTCAGGTGGCGGGCTCTGCCCTCCCTCCACAACCTGGAGTCTTGCTCAGCACTATCCCCAGAGACCCCTCCAGAGAAGCAGCTTGAAGCACAGCAGTCACTGACGCTCTGCGACCACCAAGGCTTCACAGAGAGACTGGGAAGAGCCCTGGGGACTGCTACAGGGGCTGCACCAGGCACAGGCAGCTCCTGGCGGTGTGATGGCCTGGCTGGCTGTCTGCCTGCCTGTGGTCTGTATACGTGGGCCCCTCAGTGGCTGTGACCAACCTCTTTGGGCCTCTTGACCCTGAGCTGGGCTCTTGGTGCCAAGGACCAAGATTCAGTTTCTTCATTGTTTTGTTTCGTTTTTGAGACTCGGTCTCGGTGAGTGGTCCAGGCTGGCCTCAAGTTTATGGCTATCCTCCTGCCTCAGCCTCCCAAGTGCTGACAGGCATTTACCACCACAGACCCTGGCTCTGAGTGAGCTCCTTCTTGGTGAGGCTCGTGTGGGAGGGGACCACGGTGGGCAGGCTTGTCCCGGTCTGTGAGGGGAGGGCAGGAGCCAGGCAGGCATCTGGGGAAGAGAATTCCAGCTCACTGGAAGAGTGTACTTCCTCCGCTGTCCTCATCGCATCTCCCTGCAGCCACAGCCTGAATGGGGGTGGGGGGGGCAGGCACCGGGGGTGGGGAGCCCCATGGCTGTCCCCCTCACCAGAGTTGGATTTCTTGCCAGGACAGTGCCCTGACTTGTCACTTTCCTTGCCTGTGGGGTGTCAAGGGCTACAGGCTCTCCCAAGAGAGGGGCTGGACAGGGAGCCTGATGTCTGTGCGTGTGTCCTTGTGTGAAGGGGGGCCTTAGTGGATGTGATCAGGATAGTAGTCTCGCCGTAGCCAGAGGCCCTGACCTGAGGCCTGTGCCCTCCAAGGAAGGAAGTGGGGCTAGAACAGGAAGCAGGGTGGAGTGGGGTGGCCGTGCTGGGGAGGAGCGGTCATCGGCCCCGGAGCTGGGCGGGCACGGGCTTCTGAGCCACACGGTTTGTGGAGTTTGATAAGTGGGACTCTGTTCGGGGCAAGGGCGTCTTCACGCACAAGGTGGGCTGTGAATAGCACAACTTAGTCAGCGGTGTGGCCGAAGGGAGGGAAGCCAGGTACCCATCTTCGTCATCGCCTCCCTGCGGCACGGGGCTAGGCAGGCCTCTCTCGAAGCAAACAACATAATGATATCTCTGTCCACTAATCACCAAGTGCAGGCAGGGCTGGCAGTCCCTCCCGTACGGAGCAGCTCCAACTTCCCAGCCCAGGGCAGGTGAGTTCCTAGCCCAGGGCAGGTGAGCTCCAGGCTCCAGATGACTCCTGATACAGAGCCCACTGGTAGCCCCACGGCCCAGGTAGGACCCGAGGAAGCAGCTGATGGTGGACCACACCGGTGCGCCTGGCTGGCTAGCCCTAGCCCCAGGGAAAAGATGAAGCATCCAAGTGAAGTTCTTTGGAGCTATAAACATTGAGGAGGGCTGTGTAAGTCTCCGGACTCAGGAGAGGGGCAAGTGAGTGCCTTTGGGTTGCCCAAGAACCCCTGGCTCTGAACTTGGCGAATCTTCACCTACCAGCAGCCCCTGGGGTAGGTGGAGCGCAGCCATGCCTGGTGTCCCCAGGAGCCAGGGCTGAGTCTCACCCCTGACCTTAACTTAGCGGCTCTGCCTCAATTCATGGCTTGATCCTCAGCTTACAAATCAGCAGCAGCACAGGGAGTAAAGGCCGAGGCTGGGCCGGCAGGGCCGAGAGGCCAGCCACCAAAGCCAGCTCCGACCCTGCTGCAGTGTGAGCACCACCCTGGGCGTCACAGTTACTTTCTCTTTGCAAATACTCAATGCCCAAAGCTAAAGGAGAAAGGTTTACTTGGCTTGAAATTTATAGAGCTCTCAAGTCGACTCCTGGGGGGTGCCATGGCCAACAGGTGTTGAAGAGAAGCGACAGTTCACGGGGGTAGGGGGTACCAAACAAGGGGCCTGCTCAGCTTCTGTCTGCCCTTTCACACTCTGTCTAGGCTGTCGGGGTCAGGGTGGGGCCGAACGAGTTGACGGACCGATTCAGTCCTCACACGCTTAATCCCGAGTCGCACACTCCAGACCCAGCCACCTCTGAAAAAGCCCCACCTCTGACTGCACGAGGCTTCGGGGGGGCGTCTAGACACAAGCCATGACACTGGGTCCCTCCAAAAGTGACATTTTCAAGAAGAGACCTCCCTGGCCAAGAGCGACTGACAGCAATAAGAAGAGGCTGAGAGGCCGGCGGCCAGGGGCGTTGTCAGTCCCAGCGAGGGCTCCGTGGGGTACCCTTGTCCTCTCATCTTCTGGCGGGAGAGCTGGAGTTTTATCCAGGCACAGTGGGGCATGTGTGTAATCTCCACTCTCTGGGAGGCCGAGGAAGCAGCTTACAAATTGGAGCCCGGCCTAGACAACGTAATGGGACCACCATCTCAAGTTTTAATATAAGAGAAGGGTGGGGGACACAGCTTTGTGGGAAGGTCTTTAGTTCAGTCCTGGTACTACAGAAGCTGGAAGGGATTTGTCCTGACTGTGGGCAGTGGACCTGCCCAGGGTCCCTCTGTTATAAGAGGCCAAGGGCAGGTTGGGGTGGAAAAACCCAGGGGAGTCTCAGGGGAGCTGCCCTCCAGGCCACATGTGGACGCCCTGCTGAGTGGCCTCTGAGTTTCCCAGGGGAGAAATAGGGGTGGGGGCAGGGCCCCTGGGAGTGGGCCCCACAATCAGAAGGGGAACTCCGGCTCCACCGGTCCTGTTCTCTCTGCATCTGTCTCTGTCTCTCCCTCTCTCTCTCTTTCTCTCTCTGTGTGACTCTCTCTCTCTCTCTCCTCTCCTTTCCTCTGCTCTGCTGTCCTCTCCTCTTCTCTCTCCCCTCCCTCTTCCTCCCCCGCCCCCTCCCTCTCTCTCTCTGTCTCCTGTGTGTGTGTGTGTGTAACTGGCGACTGAACTCAGGACCTTGCCTTTGCTAAGCAGGCAGTATTACTGAGCTAAATCTCCGTCCCTGCTTTTCCATCCTTCCCACTGTGGGGAACAGCTTTTTGTTCTTCACCTAGGGCCACTTTCGGAGAAAAACTGTTCATCTGCACTGGTTACTTCTTTTTTTACACGAATAAAATAATTTCCCCGTCATGAAAGTTCAAACAAAGCTGAACAAAAAGCATCTCTTTGCCCCCGGTCCCACTGCAAAAAGCTTCACCCCCTGGGACCTCACACCTTCTCTGCTGTGCCCTGACAGTCACAGGGTGCAGTGGGGTGGGACCCTCCTCTGCCACCTCCCAGCACCCCGAGGTTCAGAATCGGCCTGCACCAGCGGGGCCCCACTGAGAATGGGTGGGTGGGCCAGCTGGTGGGCACCATACGGACCTTGAGCAGTGCAGTCCCTGGGTCCACATGGAAGCGCCATCTTCTGTCTGTGACCCTTGTTCTGGCCTCCCAGCACACCCTCCAGGGACAAGGGGCTCACCCCTTGCACCCAGGGCCCTGGTCTTGCCAATGCAGTGGGTTTCTGGGTACCCTGAGAGGCCCAAGCCACCTCTGTCTGATGGGGTTTAAGCCAAGATAAGCCATGTCCCAGGAGTCACTCAAGTCTCAGGATGTCCTGGGGTGAGGTCAGGGCATCATGCCAGGGTGAGTGAGGGCATGGGCCCAGGCCTGAGGCAGGGTGGCTCTGCATGCCCTCTGCCCTGGCTTCTTCAGGGCAGCCTGGCACCCAGGGATCTGTAACCCCACAGACAGCAGTCACGGGGCCTGGGATGGAGGGCTGAGCCCTGCCCTCCTGCTGGGTCCCAGCGTGGTCCCTTAACATCCCCACTACACACTGGCCTCACGGGTTTAGAACTAAACTCATATTTGTTTAGAGGAAAAGCACTCTTTGGCCTGAAGAGACACCTAGCTCTTGACTCGTGGAGGCACACTTACCGTTCCAGCACTTAAGAGGCTGAGGCAGGAAGATCACCTTGAGTTTGAGGCCAGCCTAGGCTACCTGTGAATTCAAGGCCAGCCTAGGCTACCTGTGAGTTCAAGGCCAGCCTGATCCACATAATAAGACACTATCTCAAGAAACAAGACAAATGAGAAAAGAAAGACCCAGCTCAGGAATGAATCTGCTGTTTTTCTCGAGTTCTCTTGGATCTGAAATGTACCCCAGTTGAAGGAGCTTCACTTCCTTTCCCTCCTGGGGTCAGGACTTGGTACCCACACAGCTCTTGGCAGCTGTTTGTGAGATGGGCAGGCAGGGGCTAGTGGAGACATGGCTCTGGGCCTGCACTGGACACTGCGATGCCCCTCAACCTGTCCTGGGACTGTCCGGGGTGGCCCAGCAACACGCAGAGCCCGGATCCCAGGAGCAGCTGTGTGGGCCTGACCCTTCTTGGTCTGAAGCCCCCATAGCAGGTGCTGCCACCCCTCAGGCCACAGGGCCAAGTGAGGCCCTATCCCTGCTTCCCTCCCAGCCCCACCAGGCTCCTGGCGCCTGTGCCCACTTCCTCAATCCACACCCCTGGGGCTGCGGTAGGCGGGAGGTGGAGGGGAGGCGTCACTCCAGCACTGGGAAACAGCCGGCCTGTTCTCCGTGCAGTGCAGAGGCCCTCGCTGCCTTGGTCCCAGGCTAGCAGGTGTTTCCGCAGCCAGCACTGGGGGCCTGGGCCTCGCCCACCTTGGGGTCAGAGGTGCCGTTGCCTAGCCCGTCCATAGTCTGTTTACTGTTGGATGAAGACGCTTCCTCCATGCGGGGAGCCCTGGGCAGGGCTGAGCCCCGGGGAGGGGGCTGCACACTGCAGCGCTCAAGGTTCAGAGGCCAGCAGAATGTGGGGACCCAGCTGTAGGAGGCACGGGGAGGCACTGGGACCCCAGCCTGAGTGACAGCAGACTCTACTGCAGTCATAGCAGACAGGCACTTCTCGGGCCTGGGGCACAGCAGCTGTCTGTAGGTGCCCTGTCTCTGCCCCGCCTGCCCAGGAAGGCAGCCACTGCCCTCAGCAAAGATCCTTTCTCTGGGTGGCAGGAAGGAAATCTCTGCACAGGATCCGGGCCCGCCGGGAAGGCCGACCCCCTGGCGTGGGAACCTCCAGGCTCCAGGGATTGTCCCCACCTCTGGACTCCTGCCTTGCTGTGCTGTGAACAGGGCCTTGATGGCACCTGCAGTGCCTCTGCCACACACGCCACGGGGTGGGTAGTGAGGCCACAGGTCGGGCGACAACTGCAATCAGAGAGGGACAGATCGGAGTGAGTCATGAAGAGTCTAGGCTGGTCCAGCCAATCCACCTGTGCTGCCAAGGGCTCGTGGCCACCCCGGGCCTGACATAGGGCCTGGCAGCTCAGAGGGCAGGACTAGACCCTAAGCCCACAGGGGCCCTCTTCTCCACCCCGGGTTCAGCTACAGCTGCCTGAAGGGTAATCTTTGATAGATCAGGTAGAGCAGTGACTTGGGTCCATGCAACTGTAGAATCTCCAGGTCCTGCTGCCTCTGGGGCTCAGTAAACAGGAAAATCCACAGGGGACTGGAAGCCAGGTCAAAAAAGGAAAGAGCTAGGTCAAAGCTCTGCAAAACATTGAAGTCGGCAGGAAATGATGGCTTTCTGAGGCCTCGTCCACCTGCCTCACTGAGCCAGCTGCCCCTAACGGTTCTGCCACTGCCTCTGCGAGAACCTCAGTCTCGACACCCTACCCCTTCCCCACAGACCCCCAGGCCAGGGATGTGTGTGGGAAACAGGCCTGGTGGGGGTTAGCACCAAGGTCATCCTGGGATTGGTGGCAACGTCTGTGTCTCCACCAGGTCCCTTCCTCCCTCCTGAGGGAGCCCAGGGCACTTCTAGCAGACGTGGGGCCTCTGATCTGCTCCCCAATCCCAAATTGCCCTGACCATCTGGGAGTGTGCGAACAGCTCGGGCTGGGTGAGCTGTGTGGTGTAGACCTCCACCGTACAAAGGGCCCTGGGAAGCCCCGGCTCTGCGAGGCTGCTGTGCTTTCTCTCTGCCAGGTGGACCCCAGATGTTTTGATGGCCGTAGCAGCAGTAGGTGTGAGATGTTCGGGCTTGTGACCTACGGACCTGAGAGCGGCTCCCAGGGAAGCTCCTGGAACTAAAGACCCTGAACTGGAGGTGCCCATCCGTGTTATTTGTAACTTGGGCATCTGGATACTGCCCAAGGCAGGGGGGTATGCTGTCAGCTGAAGGGAGGGTGGGGCTGAAAGGCTGGGGAGAGCCAGTGGCACGAGGAACCTTGTAGCAGGAGGACGGCGGAGCTGTGAGGGCCTGGGGCTCAGCTGGCAAAATGACTTAGGTACAAATTGGAGGCGTACACATGCAGGGGGATGGCAGGGCTATGTCCACCTCCTTCCTCAGGGGAACCAGCAGTCCAGTTCCTGTCGTGTCCAGCTGGGCTCTGTGGCTGGGACAGTCTGTGGTGGTCCAGCTCACAACACCCTGGTGACTCACGGGCCTGGGTCTTCACGGCTGACTCAGAGAGCTTCTCAGCCGCAGGGTCTGAGATCCTGCGTTCCATGGGCAGCAGGGCCGGGCAGTCCCTGTGCACGGGCAGGCCACGTGGACAGAGGCTCCCAGATCCGGCCAGAGCCCAGCAGCACTGAATGACAGTGGTCTGAGTCACTTTCCTTGAGACCTGATCAGAGTGACCCCCCCCAGGTGGGCTCATTCTAAAGAGGGGGGAAACTGAGTCAATCAGATAGGAAAAAGGGAGAGGCAGGATTAGCACTAGACTGGCTGGGCAGGAGCTTCTGTAAGTGCTCTAGGGCATCTTTTAGCTGCCTGGAGATGTCCTGGGCTTGGGTCTGAGCCCCCCACGCTGGGCTCCTAAGCCCCAAGCCATGCCGAGGGGAGCTGCAGGGCTGATGTCCTGAAGGTAGCCCTGCGCAGCCCACACCATTTGCATGGATGCAGCCCCCTGGGGCTCAGAGCCTCAGATGGGGGAGATGCCTCTCTCTGAGCAGGCTTGAGAGGGCTAGGCGAGGCCTCGGACCTTGGTGTGTGTGGGGCTAGGTGAGGCTGCTGGCTGTGGTGTATGGCGGGGGGAGGGCAAGGCCGCAGACCGCTCTGTAGGGGGCCAGGCCAGGCCGTGGGCCTCAGTGTGAGAAGACCTGGTGCAGTGCACATCCTTTTCAACATTCACCATTCAAGTGCCGGGCGTGGTGGCTCACACCTGTAATCCCAGCACTCGGGAGGCAGAGGCAGGAGGATTGCTGTGATGTGAGTTTGAGGCTGAGCTCAGGGCCAGCCTGAACCACAAAGCGAAACCCTGTCTCAAAAAAAAAAAAAAAAAAAATTCACCATTCAAACACTGGCACAGGGCACTTGGATTCGTCCTGGGGCTCAGCGGGGCGTTGGTTTCTCATGGCTTTGGGACAGGCCCAGGCTAGCACCCCAAGTCCTGGGGTGCTCCCCCTCCCCTTCCGGGAGGGCTCTGTGACCTCAGGCTCTGCAGCTCAGAGCCTCAGCCTTCTTCCTGGAGGCCAGGATGGCTCCTTCGCCTCTCGCCTCCCTCCAGGCAAGGCCCTCAGGACAGCAGGGCTGGGACAGGGACAGAGAGAGAAAGGAGACAGAAGAAGGAGCTCGCTGGCCCACAGGCCTGTGCTTTTGCACACAGGATTTTCTAGGACAGGAGTCCCCAGGGGCCGGAAGCAGCTCCAGAAGGAGAGGCAGGTAAGGAGAATGTTCCGGAACCACAGCTGGACCTGTGGGGTGCCCGCTGGGAGATGCGGCCAGTCTGGAGCAGTCTGGGGTGGGGAAACAGTGAAGCCTCAGGCAGAGGCCTGTGCTCACCAAGGGCTTCGCAGGCAGTAGGAGGCTGCACAGGCCTGGGGTGTAGCTCTGTCCCTGGACAACGCTCTTCCCCCTCCATCCACATCTGGGTATCCAAAGGCTGAGCTGGCCCATTCTGAGTGTGACCAGCCCTGTCCCCTTCCTGTCCCCATGGCCCCTCACCCTGGTTAGGCTCCTTTTCCCCAGCATGGCCAGGGAGCTGGGTCAGGGCCATGGGGTAGCCAAGGGGTGGGGGAAACTGGGCTGACACTCCCTCTACCCACCTGACCTGGCTGTCAGCCACCAGCAGTCAGGTGGTCCCTCAGCCAGTGCCCAGGGTGACAAACTCCATACTTGAGGCTGCTAAGGCCAAGAAGACCCATCCACAGCACAGCAGAGCCCACAAGTGCTCACTGTGCAGCCTGGGTCACCCGATGGCTCCCAGCTTCCCCCTGCCCATCCTGGACAGCCCACCCCTGGGAGCCAGCCCTGGGCACACAGGTGCAAATGGCACTGGGGTGGGGTTGTGCACATGTTTGTGCATGTGTGTGCATGTGTATGCCTTGCACATTTGGGCAGGAGTGGGCGCAGGTGTGCATTTGTGTATGCATGCGTGTGCCTCTGTGGGGGGGGGGTCCCATGTGCTTCCAGCCCTCCCAGCCTGGCTATCCCCCTACGGACACAATGGTTTGGGGAGGAGCTGCGTGCAAGGCCTCGGGCTTGGGTCCCCTCGGCCCCCCGGGTCCCCCCTTCCTAGCCACAGCCATCCCCTTCTGTCCTGTGACATCTGCTGACTCGGAAGCTGCTGGGGTTGCTAGTGGTCACCTTGCAGCTGTGGTGCTCTGGCAGGGCCGGCCCTTGAGTGACAGCCCTGGCCTGGCCGGCGCCGCACTTGTCTCCCTCTGCCCAAAGTCCGGAGCTCAGCCGTGGGCTGGTGAACTCCACAGGTATGTCTCCTGTTGCACTTCGTGCTTCTGAGCCGAGGAAGGCTGCAGGGCTGAGACTAGCCACCCACGGCAGAGGGCTTCTTCAAGATGAGCCTTTGCAAACTGGACTACCCTGTGCTTGGTGGCCATGGGTCACTGCTACTTGGTCCTTAAACATGGCCAATTTCGGCCAGGGGGTTAGCTCAGTGGTTCCAGTGTCTGCCTGGTAAGTGCAAGGTCCCGAGTTCAATCTCCAGTACCACATGCCTGTAATCTCAGTACTCAGGAGGCAGAGGCAGAATTGCTGTGAGTTCAAGGCTAGCCTGGGCTATACAGTGACCGGCCTTAATTACAAAGTGAGACTTTGTTTCAAACAAACAAACAAACAAGTAACTAAACATGGCCAGTCTCATCCTCTCGCCCTCTGCCCTGGCTTGTCCAGGCTGCGTCAGTCTGGGTAACCAGCCCCGGGGGCCAGCTAGCCCCTGTTCAGGCAGCATTCCTGGGATGCCTGCACCCCATTTGGCCCATACATTTGCTATGCAAACATGCAGGGCCCCACACACAATGGTCCTGCAGGCCCAGACCGCAGCCCACCCCACTGAGCCTCCCAGGCAGGGGAGCTGGGCCCCGGCCTTCTCTCCCCTTCAGCAGCAGAAAGGGGCGAAGGCTGGGAGAAAGAATGAATGGTCATGCAAATGAGATGCTAATGATCAGGGTAGGATGAATGGCCATGCAAATGAGATGCTCATGAGTGGGGGATTCCTGCTGGCCTCTGGGCCCCCACTCCTTGGTCCTTTCCTCTCTTGGCTGGGACCCAGCCTGAGCCCAGTGGTGCCCCCTCTGGGTCTGCCCCAGCACAGCAAGCCCCTTGCCCTCCCATGACTGTCACCCTAGCCCTCTGTAGAGTTAAGTCAACTCCGCCCCGTGTGACAAGTGAGCATCTGAGTCCTCCTCTCCCGCACCTCCCCCGGGGCCTGGCCACCCTGCACTGTGGGCCTGGCCTGCAGGACCCTTGCTCCCACCCCACTGTCCCTCTCCTCTGTTTCTGACTCAGTAAGTCCCAGTGCACCTGAGGGGAGAGCTTCCCTCAGCCCCAGGGTGGCCTCCCTGCCAGCGTCCCATGGGGGGTTTCCAGGTAGGTCCCTGTGGAAGGGTGAGGTCCTTTCCTCCTGCCCTCTGTCCCCCACACTTCCTACTCACCAGTGGCCCCAGAAGTGGCACCCCAGGGAACATTCTGCCAAGACTCCCCCAGAGGCCAAGCCCTGGCCGTGTCCAGCAGGTATCCCCAGTGGAGGGGTGCAGCCACCGCCAATCTGGAAGGAAGCTTCCTCTCTGGCCTCCCACAAGCCTGGAGCAGTTAGGCCCCTCCTGTTTTCTCTCCTGTGACCACTGTCCCAGCCCTGGCTTTTTCATTTTTCCTCCAACTGGACAAACTTGTTGATTTGTTGGCACTCTTTACATGTGTGAGAATCCACTGTCTGTCTTGTAATTTGCCAATAGTATTTTCCCCATTTTGTAAATACCAGACTTCGGCCTTTGCTTAAAGTGATCTACGTGGTCGAATTTAGCAAAAATCATTTCTGAGAGCCAGGGATTTAGCTCAAGTAGTACCACATCCACCTCGGACACTTAGTACTGGAAAAGAAAAAATTTCCAAGCCCTGGGTTTCTGTACTGTATCTTGCTCTGGGAGGTCCCCTGGAGTGTGGAGACCGTCTCCCTGCACTTGCGTGGCTTGATTTCTTACAGGACATATCTGAGCCATGTGGAGCTACCTTTGACTGCGGTGTGCGGTACAGATCTGCTTTATTTCCTCCAGATGCTGCCTGGTGCTCAGGTGTGAGTGGGATCATGAGTCCCCCAGCTATGCCCAGGACTGAGGCTCTGTCCTTGGCCCGTGCTAAGCCCCAGGGTGCTCACAGGCTGGCTTGCTGCTCTGCTCCTCAAGGCTGGGTATTAGGAGGTAGGGTGGGGCCGGGAGAGGCGGGGCCTAGAAGGACCCCTTCCCCTCCAGGCGCATTCCTCCTTGCTGTGCTTCCTGGCAGCATCACGTCACTGAAGCAGCTCTCTTGCACCTGAGCCCTTCCACTTCCTACCTTGGAGCCAGGGGAATATGGACTAAAACTGTCCCAAAGTAAACTTCTCCTGTAAGCTACAGGTGGCAGGTATTTTGTTCCCGTGATGAGGAATGTCACTAAGACACTCCTTTCTCACTTTGGCAGGGGCTTCAGGAGCATACCACAGCGTGCATGAACTTCTCACCTCCTCTTTTATAATCTAATTTTATTCGAGGCAGCAGAGCATAAACTATGCACATCAGGGACTTCCTGTAAAGGACAATAGGACTTCTTCTGTTGCAGCTACCTGGAAAGCAGGGATGATGACTGGAACCCCAGCAGCCACGTTGGGCCACCAGGCAGACTTGGAATGGAAACCACAGAACAGGAAGGTTGAGCAGAGAGACAGGAGGACCCAAGACAGTGGCATCATCAAAGACCTGGCTGCCTCGTCACCTGGGAGGACAGATAAACGCCATCCATGAAGCTTGGAAATTGGGTCCCTGTAACATGCAAACAAGCCTAGTCCTCACTGAAACACACTTATTTCTCGGAGAACATTTTGGTTGGTTTTCTTTGTTTAATTTATTCATGAACCTTAATTTGCACAAGTTAAATGTCCTTATCTTTCTAGGTTTATTTAGGAGAATGGACATCTTTAGTTTGCAAGTCACACCTCTCTGGTATTCAAGCCCCGTCCGCCCTCAGTGGTATGTGCAGTTGTCTTGTGCGAGTCAGGGCCACTGCTTACCAAGCCGATTTGATTTCTCTAGCCGGTCTTTCTCTCTTACCTCAGGCCAAGCTTGCAAGGGGCCTAGGTAAATCCCCTCCAGCACCGTGGGAGTTCTCTGCTCTCCTGAAGAGTTTTGTTTGTTTGGTGTTTGACCAAATCCTCTGAAAACAGTAACGCCTTTACCTCCTCTTCTTCCTGCATTTACACCTGTATTTTTATCCTGCCGAATTGCTTTGTCTGATAACTCCGAGCAATGCCTAGTGTTGGTGGGTACCTGGCCGGTGGCTGACACGCACAGATCCCTTTTCAAATTCCCACATTCAGGAGGAAGTTGAGCCCGGTGTGGTGGTGCTCATGTAAGTCTAGCACTCGGGATGATGAGGTGAGAGGACCACCAAGGGCTGGAGGACCACGAGGGGCTGGAGGACCACCAGGGGCTGGAGGACCACCAGGGGCTGGAGGATCACCAGGGGCTGGAGGACCACCAGGGGCTGGAGGATCACCAGGGGCTGGAGGACCACCAGGGGCTGGAGGCCAGTCTGGGCTACATAGTGAGCTCAAGGCAAAACTGAGCTGTGTAATATCTCCAAAAAAAAGGAAGAAAGAAAGAAAAAGAGAAAAAAGAAGTCAGTTTGGGACTAAGGTAAATCTTTGATATCAAGTAAAAGAGTATTTTGTTGTATTTTATAATGCTTTTTTAAGTACAGAATTTTGCTGCGTTTTGTCAAATGCCTTGTGGGCGTCGACAGAGGAGGTGTGCTGTGTTTCCTTTTGATCTGCTCAGTGCTGAGGCACTTGTATCGGAGCACACAAGTAAGCAGATGGGGGCTCGAGGAAGTAGCTTGGGGATTCAACAAAGTGTTTACAGAGGCCAGGGTGGGCAGTGGTCACCAGGTGGGCAGGCTCAGGCTGGCGAGGCTGTGGCCACCCCAGGAAGGAGCATCCCGGGCACTGGGGGATGGGCAGACTGAGCTGTGCCTGCGAGGCCAGCGGGCAGGGGGAGGTCTGCAAAGTGCTCTGGGCCTGGGGCTGCTGAGCAGGGCAGTGGGTGGACAGAGATGCCCTTCACTCTCTGCAGCCACTGCTGGGTTTGTCCACAACTTCCAGGACGCATTTGGCAGAGTGGGCACTTCGTGCAGGGCTGGCACCATTAGCACTGAGGGCAGCAAAGAGCCTCCAAGAGGCCACCAAACTTGGGGACCTTCCTGGTCCAGGGCATGGCAAGAGCGGCTCCTGGGATGGCTGCGGCGTGGGGAGGAGGGACAGCCGGGACACGAGGAGCCATTCTGTCCCCAGCAGAGGGGCAGTCGGTGCAGGGGCCCGAGGGAGAGCAGGGCCGCTCGGCATACACAGCCAAGGGCGGCCAAGGTCGTGCCTCCCAACGCCACGTTCAGTCTCGGTGCCGCTTGCTGTCCTCGGGACAGCCCTCCCCACTCCCGAGCTGCAGAAGGCTTGCTTCCCAGACGCCCACCACCCACTCTGAGGGCTGGCCCTGCCCCGTCTACCTGCCCCAGGGGTCATGGCTGTGTCCAGACGCCCCCAAAGCCTCACACGGTCGTCGGTGGGGCTTTCCAGAGTGGCTGGGTCCGGAGTGTGTGATTGATTCCGGACGGACTCGAAGGCACCAGGACAAAGGGCGGAGTGCTGCTGCTCCAGTATCCTGGGCAAGATGTAAGGGACAGGAGGAGCGGTCGCCCCTTGCTGCCTTCTTCTGCCATGAACTGTTGCCCCTCTGCCAGGCTACCCTTCCTTGAAGCCAACAGACTGTGGACTGAAACCTCTGCAAACTGCAAGCCAAATAAACCTTCCCCTTTACTTTGGACATCCGGTATTTTGTCTCAGCACTGAGAGAGAGAGAAGGAAGCGGGACTCCTCCTGGCGAGCACTGCAAGGCAGCTCTCCTCTGACCCCAGCCTGCTGCTGCCTCCGAGCCTGACAGACATTTGCTCCGTGGCCAGAGCCTGAGTGGTTGCTGACACACCTGGGGCTGCTCCACAGCTGGGCACCGGCATCACGCTGGGCACCACCAGATTCCCAGACCCGACCTGCGTTTACCGGCCTGCAGGAAATCTTGGGGGCTCACATTGCCTCTAAAGAAATGGTCCCCCAACCAAGGCCCTGGATTGTGCCTCTGTGGGCCAAAGCTCCCTGCTCGCTACAGGCTGGTGCTCCTGGCACTACCCCCTGACTTTTCCACGCAAATTTTTGGCATAAAAGTGACAATGCTGGGACGCTGCTCATGGTCAGCCTCACCGAGCCTGGCCCTGCCTCGTGCAGCTGTGGCAGCTGGGCTCATTGGGGAGTGAGGCCAGCCCACCCTGCCGGACACGACGAGCAGGCCTCTTACTCTGCAGGGTCCCTGCGTGTGCGCCTAAGGGCTGCGAGGTGCACCATCATGGAGGTCTCCACTTCCTTCTTTGCCAAACTGGTCACACTGCCCAAGCTCCTCCTTCCCTGAGGACATGAGGGTCCCCACCTTGGAGCCTCACTGTCCCCAGCCTGTGCCTGGCACAGCTCTCCCCTGTGGTGCCCACCTGCGTAATCTGCCCATCTGCATAGATCTGGCCGCCCCAGAGCCTGCTGTGCCCCCTGCTTTAACCCCCCCCAAGCCTCTGTGGGCCTGGTGGGGCTGCACCCTGTGCCCCGCCCACCTCAGCCTTTCCCTGTCCCTGGCCAGCGGCTCTGCCGGATCTGTGGTGTCTCGTCTCACTGTGGCCGAGATAAGAGCCCAGCTCAAAGCTGCTTTGTGCAACCAACAAAGGACATTTCTGCAGGGCCCTGGGCGCCAGGCCGTGGGCGGCCACACTGGGGAGGCCCGGCCCAGGGCGGCACCGGCTCGGGAAACCCTAGCCTGGGTCTGGCTGCCCCTCAGGGGCTGGGACTCAGCTGGCACGGGCTTCCCAGGCCCTCAGGCCCCAGGAGGTGTCTCCTTTCCGTGCCCCAGCCTGGGCCTTCCGGTGGCCACCACTGCCCACTGCCCAGCAGCTGGCTTTGGGTCCCCAAGTCCCTGTGTTTGCACAAGGAGGGTGGCTCCCCACCAGGAGCCGGAGGACACGCTGGCAGCTCCCTGGCCTGGCCATCAGCTCCCATCCTGTCCGGCTTTGTCCACAGCATCCCTACACCCTTTAGAGGTGACTGAGGCCCAGGTGGCCTCTGGGAGCGGTGGCCCCACGGGGTCCTGTGCTGCGCTTACGGACTGGATAGCAGCGTTGGACTCTGAGTGGCATGTGTCCTGGATGTGACTTTTTTGAGGTCACCTTCGACTCGGGGGCCCAGATCCAGTGCCTGTCACCCTGTAATAGCTGAGATCGCTGGTCAGAGAGGACACGATGTAGACAAGGCAGCACTGCACGGGAGCTGGGCAAGGGCAGGGCCCTGGGGTCAGGGTACCCCCCCCCCCGTAACTGGGCCCGGCCCTCGGGCTTGCGGAGCAGGTCAGTGATAAGACCAGCTGTTCTCATGGCACAGCACCCCAGGGGGCTTGGCGTCTCATCAGATTTTCTGAGGGGATATCAGGGACAGGCCAGGTGTCCTCAGGAGAGTTCCATCCCATCCCTGCAGCATGATGGGAGCTTCCTGGTGGCCCCCACATCCGGAGGGCCCCATCCAAGACCAGTTAGGGCCCCCAGCAGGGAGCCTAAGGTGGGCAGCCATGGGCCCTGGTGGAACCCATGACCACACACAGAGGGCTCAGCCACTGTGCCGTCCTGATGGCTGCTGCCGCTGACTGCGCAGGTGCCAGTCTCCAGGAGGCCCTGGGCCCCCACTCCCCACTCACTGCATCCCCTCTCCAGCTGCCCTGCGCAGTGGCAGCCTCCAGGGCCCCTGTGGTCACCTTTGTCCTGGGCTGGCTGGAGCCCACTTCCCTTCCACCTCACACTGCTTCCCAGGGTCTGGGGGCTGCTCATGCCTTCTCATGTACCAGGACCTGGGGTCAGAGGCAAGGACAACACGAGTGGCCAGGGGGCCACAGCACCCTCAAACCTGTGTGCAGGAGGGAGAATGAGTCAGCCCCGGAGGGGGCCTGGGCTGGTGCCAGGCTTACTCAGATTCCTGGCCTTCTGTCTCTGGCCCTCCTCTGACTAGTGACAGCTGGCCCTGCCTTCCAGCCTCTTGGGGACCAGCAAACAGGGGATCCCATACACCTAGAGATGGTGGAGATATCTCCTTCTTATTTGTGGCCTCAGCCTTCCTGACACAGCGTGCAGGGCAGGAGATGGGACCAGAACCTGCAGCCAGCACACAGGGTGGCTTGGGCCAGGCAAATTGGCACCCCCAGGAGCCCTGGGGAAGAGCGGGGTGCAGGCCTCAGTCTCCCTGCCTTGCCTCTTCCCTGCTGAGCAGAGGCCTCTTGCTGCCTCCCCTCTCTGCCTGCCCTGCACCCCACTCTTCCTTCCTTTGTCCTTGCTTCCCCTCCCTCCATGGGAAGCTCTGCCCGCGCCGCACCTGGCCCTCCGAGTGTGGCCGAGCTGCTTAGACTCAGTCTCTGCTGTCCTGGGAGACAAGGCCCCTCGGGTGTCAGGGATCCTGGAGAATCCCAGGTCTGAGCTGAGGGCTGGGACAGCTCAGGGCAGCACTGCCATCCTCAGGCCAGGGAAGGCGAAGTGAGGACAGTGGTCAGGCGTAGGGGGCTCAGACCCTAAATCCTGAAATTCTCTGTCTTTTGGTGGGGGTTGGGACGGGGACCCTGCCTTGTCACTCTGCAGAGCCACATGGCCCCAGTGGCTCCAAGGAGCTGGCCCCACCTCTGCCCATGTGCCACTGTCCAGACCCATGGGGGGCCCAGTGTGTGGCTCTGCACACACACACACACACACACACACACACACACACATGTGCACACACACGCAAGCACCCTGTTCCCAAGAGCTCTTTCTGGGGAGCAGGAGGACAAAGGCTCCCCCTCCCTGAGCAGCTCATTCACTCACTGTTCATTCCTCACTCAGCCAATCAGTAGGGAAGGGGAGGCTTTGCCAGACCCATTTCCCTGGGTGCTGGGTCACTGTCCCTCTGGGCAGGGAGGAGGTCCCAGCTTCTCTGTGCTGTGACTGCCCTGCTTGCCAGGGACTGGGGAGCTGCGGCTGTGACCTCATGTCGCTGCTGGGTCTGAGAGACTCAGTATCCTCACCAAGCAAAGGGCTGTGGGGAGGGCGTGGGTGGGCTGTGTGCTGGGAGCCTCATGTGTGCACGTGCATGTACCTGCTTGGCTGTTCATGCATGTGCAGGGACAGGTGGGTGGGGCTGTCTCCAGAGCTTCCTGGAGGAGCTCCAGGAGGGTAGGGGCCTGGTGAATGCATGGGGTGACCCTGGGTGAAGCGGGGCCCAGCTGAGCCTCTCGATAGCCCAGTGCCGGCCCTGCACCTGGTCACCTCCTGGACTGTGTCCAGGCGCCTGAGACCAAGCAGCACTGAGGTCACAGCAGGCTCGGTCGGAAGGAGGCCTGGGCCCCACTTCCAGGCAAGGTCCGCCCCAGGCCTCCTGGGCCTCAGTCTCCCCATCTGAGCCATAAGAGGGCTCTGACAGCTCCCATGTCCCTGGCTCTGGCCCAGATCTGTGTGCTACCTGTCCCACTGCTCCCAGAGAAACTGCTTCCTCTCCGCAGGAGATGGTCCTGACATCTGGCAGGGCCCAACATCTGGCTGGTGTTTCCACCAAGCTGGTGTGGGCGGGGCCGTGGGAGCCAGGAGGAGTGGCAGGGTCTGGAGGGAGGGTGCGGGGGAGTCTCCACTTTGCTGAGCTGTGAGAACCAGGGCGCAGGGGCGGGTGGCCTGCTGCGCACCCTCTCAGTCACACTTCCTGGTACAGCCCCTCAGCTAGTCATAGGGTGAGGCCAGGTCTCCATAGGAGACCCCAGGAAGCTGGGTCCAGCAGGGCAGGGCCCCCGGGGCACTGTCCCCGCAGCCCATCCCCCATCCCGTCTGCGTCCTCTTCTGTGCAGTGGGGTCACTGCCGTGGGCTGATGCCCAAGGGGCCAACTGGAGCTCAGTGTGGTGGGCCTGGCCTCCCCCGCTACACTCCTGGCCTCAGTTGGCCGTTTCAGCAGCATTAGGTGCCGGGGCTCGCTCACTAGGAGGCTCAGTCAGTGCTGGGGTGGCCTGCTGCCCAGAAGGTGGGCAGGAGGGCACAGGATGCCTAGCACAGGGGTCGTGTCCCAGTCCCCACCCCTCGCCCCCGTCTGGGAAGGGATGCGGCTGAGGCTGGCGTCAGGCGCTCGGAGCTCCCCAGCTCAGCCCTTCCGGTGAGGTCATGGGAGAAACTTGCCGAGGATCCCGAAGCCGCAGCCGCCTGCAGGTTTATCAGGGCTTCTCCTGGCTGCAGGGGGGCGCGAGTGAGGCCAGCTCCCAGCCAGGCCTGCTGTCAGCGCACCCCACTCCCGGCCCAGCCCACACCCTGTTATGGAGGCTGCTTCCTGGCTCTCAGGCTCCACTGCCAGAGACTTATTTATTGCTGACTTTTGTTTCAGTTGTGTTTTTTCAGCTTCTGTCCCCCACCCCAGGCTGCTTCAGGAAAGCGTCCTGGGCGCCAGGAGCGCCAAGGAGCCTGGCCGGAAGGGGACAATTAAACCTGAGGAGAAAGAGTTAATCCCAGCTGAGGGGCTGCACTTTCCCACCCACCCCCCCACAGTCACCAGGAAATAAACAAGAAGCCTGTCTGTTTCCATTCATCCTTGGAAAATTCAAGGATTTCCTCTGGGGCGGTCTGGACAGCCCCTCAGGGCCTGGGACCCCAGAGGGGGCCGGCAGGAAGCCCCTCCTCATTGCAAGGGGCGCCCCTGGGCAACCCTTGCTGTCCTGACAGGACCCAGGCCCGCTGGTGGGACCCCGCAGCCTCTCTGGGAGTGGGGCTGGCCCTGCGGCTGCACTGAGCCTGTGTCAGACCATCAGACTTCACCTGAGAAGCCCGTTGTGCCCCTAAGGGAGTCCTGGGGGGTGGGAGGGGCAGCAAGGTCACCTGTGCCATGACCAGCCATGTGGTTGGGAGGTGCTCGGTGCCTCCAGGAAGTCGAATGTGGGCAGGTGGAGCCACAAGAAGTAGCGGGGGCCTTGGGCTCTGGACCTCCAGACCTCGGGGAGGAGGCTGGGACGATGGCCGCTGTGGGAAGGCCCAGGAGGGCTCATGCAGAGGACACTGATCCGCGGCTGCTTCAGGAGCCCTGGCGGATGGTAGAGGTGTGTATCCGGGAGACCAGCAATACCCTTGCGAGTGGTGTTCTGTCCCCGGCCGGGTTAATAGGGCAACATCAGATCCACAGAGGCAGACAGCAGAAGGAGGTGTGGGCTGGGAGGGGATGTCACTCTGAGAAGATGGGGAGGCTCTGGGCTGGGGCCCAGACTGCACCTAGAGGCAGTCGCAGTGCGAGTCCTGTGTGCTGCGCATTAGGGTGCGCGGGGGCCTTCAGGAGGCGGAGGATGGGTCTGGAGGCCGCTCGGTTGGGGGAGACTGCACACATCTCCCTCAGCGCAAAGACTATAGTGAAGACTCATGGCACCATCCTGCGGTGCAGGCAGAGCTCAGAGGACCCCGGAGCCTGTTCTGCCATCCGGGGAGCTGACCCCACATTGCAGGGCACCCAGGGGCTACGGGAGGGGCTCTGGTCTGGTGGGAGCGGCGAGGTCCCTCCAAGCCAGCCAGACAGGTGTCTTCTGCCTCAGTCTCCTCTTCTGCTCGTTGGGGAGCCACGCACGGCATCAGAGGGTGCAGTTCCTGGAGCTGTATTTGTTCCCAGGCTCCAGGCAGCCGGTAGCCAGCTCCAGGCTGCTCAGGGACTGGTGTGGTCTGTCTGGTACAGCCGGGCGAGCCCAGGGCAGTTGCTGCACAGGAGCCTGTGTGGGCCGTGTTACTTAGGGAAATGGTCCCAGCATGACAGGTGACCAGCCAGTGCACAGAGAACCTGGGACGATGCTGGGTCTACCTGACACCTTCCTCTCTCCAGAGGGTGGCCAGGCCGGCACATTGACCTTCCTGCAGCAGAGCTGGGACAGAGCCATGAGCAGGTGGATAGTCACTCGGGAATGACTGCTGAGCAGCTTCCAGAGAGGGAGTTGGGAGATAAGATAACTAGGAAAGGCAACGTGGGAAGATCTGCCTCCCAGCCCGCAGCTACCCTGCTACAGGGACTCTCAGTGATTTTTATCATCTTGTGTATGTATTTTTTTTCTTTTTTCCTTCACATTTCAAAAGTGCTATTACAACTTTAAGACTTTGGGTCAGGCTGGGGATTTAGCTCAGTGGTTCCGGTGCCTGTCTTGCAAGCGCAAGGACCCTGGTTCGATCCATGGTTAACCACATACCTATACTGGGTGTGGAGACTCACGCCCAGCAGCAACCAGTACCACACACCACAGTGCCGGGCATGGTGGCTCACGCATGTAATCCCAGCACTCGGGAGGCAGAGGCAGGAGGACTGCTGTGATGTGAGTTTGAGGCTGAGCTCAGGGCCAGCCTTAACTACAAAGCGAGACCCTGTCTCAAAAAAAAAAACAAAAAGACTATGGGTCACAGATACCTGGCTGCCCGTGTCCAGGCCCTCCTTCAGGGTAGAGACTGGTGCAGGGGTACTCTGGGAGCAGACACAGCCACCTCTCCCTCCCTGTAGGCCTGGCTCCCATCTGGCCCAGATGCAAAAGAGAAGAAAGGCCCGGCCTCCACGCTCCGCAATAGGCCATCCTGGAGGAGAAAGGAGCGTCCCAGGCTTTCGTCTGCAGGGAAATGCCCCGCCCCGCTGCACAAAAGCCCCTTTGTTCCCCCAGGCTTGACAATGGCACAGAAAGAAATTATCTTCTCTGCAAAAGATTATGTGGGCGTCCAAGCCCAGGCTGACCATTCCCATGAAGCAAGGGCCCCTCCCTGGAGCCCTCCTGCTCTGGGTCCTGGTGGGCATCATGGTGGGGGTGGAGCAGCATTGCCTAGAAGCCAGAGAGACAGTTCCCACAGGCAAGGGCCTGCTCTGTCTAGGGACAGCTGCAGGTGACCGGGAGAGCTGAGGTGGGAGGCAGCGCTGGAAACTGCTGGGGCTGGTTCTCTGGCATCTTCACTGTGGGGACGAGATGGTACCAGAGGACTCCCAGGCTGGCATGGATAGAGTATGAACCTAGGGTGGGAGGCTCAGCTCACCCATCGTGTGCCTCAGATGGCACCAGGAAGGGCCTCCGCACCGTGCCTCACCTGTCACCCCACAACAGCCCAGGTGAGGGGCCAGGGGCTGGGTGCCTCCTTGGGAACAGGGGTGAAATGGACAGGCCCGGGGCCCTCACCAGAGCCGTCACAGGCTGGCTTGTGGTAGAGGACCGCCCCCTGTGGAGGGTCTGCCACCCCAGGAGGGAAACTGGGGCCTCCTGATTGGAGAAGGAGGAGCTGGGGAGAAGCACCAAGCACTGAGGGGGCCTGGGGCCCAGTGGCCAGACTGGGGTCACGGGGTGCCACAGTATGACGTACCCCGCATGCCTGGGCTGAGCACCCACCACCTGCCTGGATGTCCACCTAGGACATCATGCCCTCTCTCCTTGCCCACCAGCCTCACTCCTGGGCCCTGAGTTTCCAGAGCTGGAAGACCCTGCCAGTGGCTGTCAGCTGACAGGTGGGGAGACTGAGGCTTGGGGGAGGTGGGCCTGTGTTGCTGCCGCTCTGATCCTTGGCTTCTAGTCACTCAGTGGCAGGGCCTCTGAAGGCCCAAGGTCCCAGTCAGCACAGCCTGTCCAGCTGCTGTCCCCAGAGCTCGTGGTCCAAGGGGTAACCATAGAGGGCCAGGGAGGGCCGTCAGGAAATCAGGACTTCTGCCCCCTTGAAAGGGTCACTCTGTAGCCTGGCACCCCTCTTCATTTCCAGCTGAGGTCCTTAGCCCTCCCTGTAGGACTTGAGTTGGCAGGATACCCAGGCCAGGCGGGACCCATGTCCCTGTCCCCAGCTCTTTCTAAGCTGGCACTTGCCCACTGGGGCTTCTGGGTACTTCCTGTCATCGTGGGCTGGACCTATCCCCCCGCAGGCTCTGCCCTCAGTCCAGCATCGGGAACCCACAGGACACAGCTCCAAGAGGCCCCAGCCGGAGCCCTGGGCTGAAAGGCTGGGGTGCAGGACTTGGGTTGCTGGGGGGGCCCACATCACTGCCAGTGCTAGGTGACATGAGCACGGGGAGCCCCCAACCCTACTCCCGTGGCAGGGCTTGGGGACCCTGACCCTGTGACATCTCCTCCCTGGCCCCACTCTCCCCTTTCCTCCTCCTTCACTTCCTGGGAGCGAGGGATCCGGCAGCTTGCAGGGGAGCCTCGGGGAGGGCAGAGGGTGACCTCAGAGCCAAGGAAGGCAGGAAGCAGCCCTGAGGGCCCAGGCCCTAGGAGGGGAGTGGGGGACTCAACCTTCGCTGCCCCACTGCCACCGCTGCCTCTCACGCTGTCCTGTCCTTGTGCTTCGGCAAGCAGAGGCTGGGGGCTGGGCTGCCTTGGGGGGGCTGATTCAGTCACCTTAACCCTGGCAGAAGGGTGGCAGGGGAAACACAAAGGGCCCTTTGTCCCCACTGCCGGGCCCCTCGGCCTTGCTGTCCACCTCCAGAGCTGTCCCTCATGGCCAGTGACATGAGGCATGTCATGGAGACGGCTCCACACCCCATGGGCAGCCTGCCTAGGGCTGAGGGACATATGCCCACTCTCCCAGGTACCATCTCTGGAGACCATGAAGTGTAACCTTGGGCAGGGGCAGGGCAGCCGTGTCCTGCCAGCACCGCCTGGCACTTTGCTCTCTGCTCTGGCACATTCACTGTGTATGTGTACACGTGTGTGTATGTCACACACATTCACATGTGTCCGTATGCAGGTGTGTGTCTGCATTCGTGTCCCTGTGTGTGTGCATGTGGTTCTGTGCTCGTGTGTGTGCTAGGGGTGCTTTGCTCACACGTGTGGGGTCTGGCAGGGAGGGAGGGCCCTCTGTCCGCCCAGGTCTGTCTGTGCTAGTCTGACCTGTGCAGCTCCAGTGGGGCTAGGAGCTGGCAAGGGAGACTGAGGGGACCCTGGGGGAGCCCCATCTCACCCAGACGGAGGGACTCGAGACCCAGCAGGAGGGCCAGTCCCCCGGGCGCAAGGGCATGTGCCAAGCCCCTCCCACCCCACCCTGCTGGCAGGTGGCTGTGGCACAGCAGCGGAGTCTCCTGTGTCTCAGGGCAGTGATTTTGGCGCAGGGGCGGGGTGGGAGGGTGGAAGCAGGTGGGAGGACACCTGCTGCGCAGACTGGGAGCGTGGGAACGGTGGCCTGCGCTGCCCTGCGCTGCCTGTCCTCCGGGGCTGGGACAGCCTGCGGTGTGTGGGAGGGCAGCGGGGTAGGGTGGCCCCTCAGGCCTCCAGATGGGTTTCTTGTCCCTCCTTCTACCCCTCCACTCACAGGCTCCAGTCTATCCCAGGGAAGAAGGAGGGCAGGAGCTATTGTCTCAACATTCTCAGATACCCTGGAGGGTCCTGGGAAGCCGACCCAGGCCAGCCTCAGCCAGCCACCTCCTCTGGCCGAGGTTCTGTGCTTGGGTGTGAGGCAGTGTCAGCGCCACACCCCGCCGGGGCCTGACACACCTGCTGGAAGGTGCATTTCTGTTGGATGTCCGGCACTAGCCACACACCTGCCGGCACTTAGCAATGATTCCCCCCTGCGTGTGACCCCATTCCCAGCAAGCTGTTGGCCCTTTATCTGAAAGCCGTTGGTGGTGCTGTGGGGGTGGGGGCTCAGGGGTAGCCAGCCTCCCACTCGCAGAACCTTTGCTGGTCATTTTGTATATACAACTACTCCACACCTCACACAGCTGTACAAGAGTTAGGGAAACTGAGGCTGAGGAGGCTGCCCCCAGCTCCTGCCTGGCGTGACAGGTGGGGTTTGTACTACGTCCTGACTCTGAACCCTGCTGTGACCACAGTGCTTCTTGCCCGGCAAACATGCCCTGGGCTGAGGGGTGGTGGGGGGGAGAGGACTGCGGGTGCTGGGACCTGGGCTGGGATTTCCTGAGGGCGGTGTGTTGGGTGGGAGGACAGTGTCCCGGAGCCCGACACGCTGGCTCCCAGACAGGAAGTCCCTAACCCCCTGAGCGCTCCGCCCCTACCCCAGACCAGTGGCTGGGCGTCCCGGAGAGGAGGGGAAGGGAGAGCACTCCTGGGCCTGTCGGCCCTCGGGGCCTTCCGTGGCTCCCCGGGCTGCAGGGTCAGACCCTCCCTGCAAGTCAGTGTCCCCAGTGTGTCCAGAGCCCCCTTCCACGTGGAGCCCCCTCCGCCATCCTCTCTGCAGGGACTCAGCCCAGAGGTGGGCATCCTCCTCCAGGAAGCCTGCCTGGCTATCCAAGAACCAGGTTGGCCTCAGCCAAAAGGGAGGGTTTCCCGAGGCTGTTCTGGCAGGAAAAGACACCAGCTGGGCTGAGGCTGCCCCAGACGGGCTCAGAGCTCGCAGGGCCTAGGTGCCCACGGTGCCTGGCACCCCTGCCCCTGGGCTGCTGAAATCAGGGCCACACTTGCTCCCCCGGGCACCAGGGAACCTGCCTCTTCAGGCCTGCCGCCCCCGTGCCATTGGGTAACCGAGACTGAGGGGGCGGTTGGCAGCGAGCAAGGCAGGGCCAGGCAGGCATGAGTCCAGGCTGCTCTCATTGGGTGGGAAGAGGGCCCCATCCCTCCCTTCTTCACCAAGACTGGGCCTGGCTTCTGTCCTCAGGGCCATGGGGCAGGAGGGGCCCTTGGTTGTTGGTAGCCAAGGGTCCCCAAGGCCTAGGGACCTGGGGGTGCCCCTGCAATGACAGTGGTGCCCAGCACCACAGCCTTGAAGCTCTGGCCAGAAGGAGATGAGCAGCACCTCTGGGATGGCTGTGGCACCCAGCAAGGATTCTCTGTCTGAGGATGACATGGCGCTGGGGTCCGGGGAGCAGGCACTGCCCAGGAGGACAGCATCCTGGCCCTGGTCCTCGCCTGTCCTCACGCTGTATCCCATCCCCTGCTCAGACATCGGGTCTCAACTCCAGGCTTGGGTCTGGGGGGAGGGGTTGTGGGGAGCTCCAGGGCCCTGGAGGCCTGAGTCACTCCCTAAAGTGCTGTATTGCTCCCCCCTGACGCTGGCCAGGGCCCGGCCTCCAGCGGTGGTAGGTGGGATTCTCCCTGGCCTTTCCAGCCTCGAGTCCTCCACAGTGGCCTGTGCAGAGGCCTGGAGGACCCCGGATCCCCTTTCTGTGTGGTGCCTGCCCCGGTGTGCAGCCCCTCCCCCACAGACAGCCTGGTCCCCAAAGACACATGAAGACCTCAGTGAGCTGGGCAGATGGACAGAGGGAAAAGGGAAGATGCACAGATGAATGGGAGGGCAGGAGGAGGGAGGGAGGACGGCAGGAGGACAGAAGGCTACACAGAGGGCTGGGTGCTGTGACGTCCCTGGGCCACACGGAGCAGGGGACGCGTAGACACCAGGGTCTGCTGCCCGATAAGGGCAGTATGGCCACGCAGACACCCAAGTGTGGAAGTGCCAATGGAGGTTGCTTGTCCTTGTGGGGTTCTGGGAGTGGCCTGCGGTCCCCTGCCCCCGCAGCCCGGCCTCGTCTTCCAGCCAGCCTGGGCCCTTGGGCAGGACAGAGCTGGCTCCCTGGGGAGACCCCGGTTCCACAGCATCCTGACTGCATAGACAAGAGGGTCCAAGGACGCTGCCCCCAGGGCACCCGCCAAGCCTAGGATGGCACTAGCCCTAAGCAGAGCCATCCCTCCGGTTGGGGTAGGGCCAGGCAGGGGCAGATACCCCAGCATAGGTCCCTTGCTGTCTCCAAGCAAGGCCAGTGCCATCCTGCCCCAGAGCCAGCCTGGTTTCACTGGTGTGAGAGTGAAACCTTGCTAATTACACACCAGCTTCCCCACTTCAAAGCAACTGCCCCAGGCCGTGAGGGAAAGTTTCTGGGTGTCTTAGAGTGCTGCCCCTCCTCTGCCTGCCCTACCTGGAGCCCTGGAACCTTCCAGCTGCCTGGCCTGGTGGCAGGTGCCCTGGCTGCAGCTGTGCCCACCATGGAGCCTCCTATGCTGGAGGACCTGCTGGGTCAGGTCCATCCGGACAGGCTGCCTGGCTGCCCCGGGCTAGGTCCTCCGGGAGCACCTGGCCACAGACGTATGGGCCAGACCCCTCCAAGGCCAGCGGGGGGCAGCGGATGGGGCAGGGGCTGGACCGGGCACAGCCGGTGATGGGGAGCCAGTCAGCACAGACATGGGGGGGCAGGGCGGCATTCCCACGCCTGGCATCAGAGGGGCGGAGCCTGTGGCTGATGAGCCAGGAGCGGGCGTGCACTCAGGCAGCTGGGCGGCTCTGTCCTGGACACACCCCACAGTTGAGGTGACCGGGCTAGAGAGCCAAATGCCACCAAAAGAACAGGGATGGAGGACCCTAGAGTGGCAGTGGTGACGCCACGCTCAAAGACTGCCTGGGGGCACTGACACAGCATCAAGAGTGGCAGAGGCGATGGCCTCTCCGCTGTGCTCTGGGACCAGGCCTCAGCGTCTCCCAGGCCTGGTCCAGGCCCCACTGGCCCAGGAACCTGGCAAATTGCCTCACCTGGGGCTGGCTCTTTCCTGCAGCTCCACCAGGCACCTGCGCTTGGCCTCCAAGTGGGGCTGGCGCTGAGACACCAGCCCCAGGCCGCCTGGAGCTTGGAGTGGCTGGGCTGAAGCGTCAGTCTCCCCAGGGCTCGTCCTGGGGTCAGGAAGGCTCCCTGCGTCCCTGAGGTCTTTGAAGTGGCTTCCAGGGGCCAGTCTGTTCTCCCGCCCCTCCCACGCGGGGCTCCAGGGAAGCCTAGCCATTTGATCCTGATTTCAAAGAGTCTGTGTCCAGGTTGGCTGGCTGGCACAGGGCCCCTGAGTCACCTGTCCCCCTGCCCGGGGCGTAGAGGGATGCGCAGGCTGGCAGTGCCCCCATCCCAGCCACTGCCATCCTACTCAGCCTCAGGACTGTCTCGTAGCCCTCACAGCCCTGCCTCTGGTCTCCCTCCCCCCTCCACCGCCCCTCCCAGCTGTCCTCTCTGTCTCTCTGCCTGTTTGTCTTCGTCTCCACTATCCGGGAAAACAGGCCCCATGGGTCTTATCGGAGGGGGACAAATGCCAAATGGACCAAGGCTGTTTCTTCAGGAGACGAGGCCACCAACAACTGGCCAGCAGCAGCAAGTGGCACTATGGCCCATTCCTCCGAGCCCCGGCTCCATAGGGGCCCCCCAGCTCCATAGGGACCCCCCGGCTCCATAGGGACCCCCCGGCTCCATAGGGACCCCCCGGCTCCATAGGGGCCCCCAGGTTCCCTACAGAGCCCCCCGGCTCCATAGGGACCCCCCGGCTCCATACGGAGCCCCCCGACTCCATAGGGACCCCCAGCTCCATAGGGATCCCTGGCAGGGCCACCAAAGTTCACTGGCCGCCTCTCGTTCACTGGCGGCCACAGGCAGCGTGGGGTGTCTGTGCTCCAAGGCAGTGCCCTGAACATGGACTAGGGTCCCCTGCCACGGACCGAGCCCAATCTGGCCCTCGTGGGGATGTGGGTCCCAGCTGGGCCCCAGTCACTCCCTGCAGCTGTCCCCAGGTAGCCAAGGGAAATGCCCAGGACCTGGCCCTGGATCAGGCTTCCTTGGGGGTCCACTTTCCACTGACCACCTCAGTGTCCCTGCTCCCCCTTGCTGAGGGGCTTCTGATCGCTTTCTAGCCTCAGCTTGGGCAGGGACAGCCAGAGTCAGAGCTGGACTGGGGGTGGCAGGGAGGCTCTGGCCACACTCCGCAGTATGGCTGGGTGGCCAGAGTGTTGGCAGGCATTGTGTGGTGGGTCACTGTGTGCTCACTGTCTCAGAGACAGGAGAACGCAGGCTGTCAGGGTGGCAGCTCTAGTCACAGCCCAGAGCTGCATCCTGGGCACAGCTCAGAGACCGAAGGCCCAAGGGCCCTAGAACGGAGAAGGTGCTGGCACCTCGCCAGGGTGAGCGGATACGGGGCCTGGGCAGCTCAGGACCTTCAGGAATCTCTGGAACCCTCCAGAGCCTCAGACACGAATGTTCAGTCTCAGATTCTCCTGCCTCAGGGTCCATGGTCAACCCTATCCCTGGGCAGGTAGACTGGGAGGGAGGACAGTGGGCAGTGGGCACGGTGGGGGGGACAGCAGGAGTGTCCAGCACTCACTGAGTCCAGACATCGGGATAACACAAGCAGGGGCCCCAGGGCTCCCCTGAAGTAGTGGGCCTGGCGTGCCTGCCTCCCCGCAGTGTGGAAGACCTGCCCTCAGGTGTGTCCCCTGTGGGTGTCACCTCCTGGCCCGCCCCAGCCCTCCACCCCAGCCCTTGGAGACAGGAGCTGAGCCTGGCCCTCCCTCGGGGTGGGGAGGGATGCACGGGCCTTGCCTGGGGACCTGTTAGAGTTCCCCGATAGCGACACTGACTAGGTGATCAGACCTGGAAGCTCCCCAGGTGCCCCCCCAGCACGGTTCACACCCCACAGGAAGCAGCCAGCCTGTGCCCACCCGGCAGACAGCCTGTCTGGTCGTGGCTGAGCACCCAGAGCTGTGTGCACTCCCTGCCCCTTCCTGGACACTGGGCACACCTGTCACAGATGTGGCTCTGGAGCCATGCTGTGAGGGCTGTGCCACGTGTCTGTGTGGGGCATGAGTTCTGGCCCACAGGGGCCACAAAAGCCTGGCCGGCTGATGGGCGGCCCTTGGTTCCAGCTGAGGTCCCTGTGGGAGACGGTCTGGGGCAAATGGGCCCTGGAGGCCCGGGGTGCAGGGGCTGTGTGCTTACTCAGGGGGCGGGCTTCCACCTTCCTGGATCTTCCTAGGAGTTCACTGGGGCAGATGTGTGCAGCATCTGGCTAGGAAGGCTGTGGGGATGGCCTGCAAACAGCCTGTCCCCCACCCCACCCCCAGCCGAGCTAGAGCCCCTGTGAGCACAGGACCCCGAGGGGCAGCCCCACAGCCCTCCTGGCTCGTGAAGGCTGTGCCCACCCAGAAGGCCAGGGACTTGGAGAAGCCTTGGGGGCGTGGGGTCCTCTCCTGGAATGACATCAGGCCCCTGGCCCCAGGTCAGAGAAGGAGACTGCGCTGAGCTGGCCTCTCAGCCCCATGGCTCCTGCTGCCCCCACCCGGCTTGGCCTGGTCCCATCACGACCACACGTTCCAAATCTGCTCCCACATGCACGCTGCGCCATCCGGGTCTGAAAGGAGCTTTCCCAGAAACAGCCCATGAGTCACCGCGGTGAGGAAGCGGCCACCTCCTGTCCAGCCTCACCAGCTGACCACCCGACCTTGATGTGGATTTGGGGTACAGGAAGATAGCGCCCCAGAACCAGGGACTCAGGGACCCTGGGGAGCCCATCGGGGCTGCATGTGCCGGCCTGGCGCTCCCCTACCTGGGGCCTGTAGGTTGTGAAGGAAGGGACCCCGGTGCTGTGGCCCGGCAGGGTGGGCCTTGGGATGGGCAGGGCCCTCCCTGGGCTGCAGCGGCAGAAACCACGCGTCCCTGCCGGTGCTCTTCAGGGCCCAGGACGGGGCCAGGAGCAGGGGCACTGCCTCCCAGTGCCTTGGGTATCTGGGACGCTGACTTGCACCCCAGCCGTGAGGTGCCCTGCCCCTCCAGCAGCACTGCAGGCTGGCGGCAGCTTCAGCCATACAGTCATCGTCCTCAAGTCCTGCACAGCTAAGGTCTGAGCTCGAGGCCTCACAGGCCGGTTCCCCACTGCCCTGCTGACGCCTCCACTCCCTCTGTCCTCATGGGCTGTCCTTCTGGGCATGTCTGTCCTGACCTGTCCCGACGGGGGCGGCAGCGATCCCCCTGGGGGTGCAGGCCACTCTCATCGCCCCACTTTGATGTAAGAGCTTGTGAAGGCCTGGTCTCCAGTCACAGGCACAGGCCTGGGCTGGGGCTGCGACAGAAGGACTTGGGGCTTGCTACTAGGTCACCAGCCTGGCCTGGCAGGGTGTGGGGTGCAGCAGGGCCCGGAGAGCCCCCTCCTGGGCAGGACGCACCACCCTCAAACCAGCAGAGGGATGGCAGGGTTCACTCAGCCCTAAACAGCTGAGGCCTATACCTCCCCAAGGCCACCCACCCTGCCCGGTCCCCCAACCAGGCCCCTCTGTCCCTTCCTGGCCATGCCCCATCGTCCCATCGTCCCGCAGCCTTGCTCTGCCTCCCTCTGGCTGCCAGAGCCAAGGGACCCAGAGGCCTGAGAACAAAGCTCTCATTGGCTACTAGTGACCACGGAGGGGCGGGGTGCAGGGCAGTCTGCCCAACCCCAGGACAGGAGGCTCTCTCCGTGGGGACTACTGCCACTTCCTGGTGATTCAGTGGCTTCCACAATGGCCAGGGTCTTCCTTCGCCTCAGACCCCTCCATCTCTCCCGAACCCCAAGGACCCTGCTGTTGCAGCCCCCCTCTTGGAAAAGGAGCCTCAGCTCCCAACAGGTGGGGGGCAGGGGCTGCCCCGGCTTCCAGCCGCTGAGGTGACACAGGGAAGGGACTCTGCCTGCTTCTCCAGGTGAAGGGCCCCTGCCCCAGAGACGCTCCAGGCCCCGAATGGCACCAGGAAGGTCTGCATGGGATGCCACATCTGTCACCCTACATATCCCTCTCCAACGTGCAGACTGGCTCCTGCTGCGAGCATCCTGGGCGCTCGCTGGGGGTGCAGGTCCCGCTCACGTCCGTTCCCAAGGTCCACAGGATGCTGGCAGGCTTTTCAGCCTCCCACACCTTCCCGAAGCCAGTGGAGCTGCTCTCCTCACGTTGCAGAGCTTCTCTGAATCCGCTCCCCTCTGCTCCTGTCCCCTCACTGAGCCAGGTCCCTCCCAGTCCTCCTCAGAGTCCTCTAGTCCTCCCCCTGGGGGAGCCTTCCTTTGTGCCCGTTCCCCTGCTCTGCAGAAAGACCAAATGCCATCACATAGGGCAGCATGGGTGCCATCCCCCCTCCCTGGGGATGCCCAGGGCACCGGCCCCGGGGACAGCTCCACTCCAGTTTCCCCTCGGCCCACAGCCCTGCTGTGTCTGGGGTTTGCTGGCTTCTTGCTTTGGACTTTTGAGGAGCCAGAGAGACAGAGCCACTACGGTGAGGTGGAAAGTCCTGGAGGTGGACACGGGGGTCACAGGACTGGGGGCTGGCGGCTCAGTGGGGGGACCGAGCGCCCCCAAGCTGGGGCTTGGGCTGGGTGGATGGTGCTTGAGGCGTGCTGACTGACGGGAGGGTCCAGCCTGCCAGGCTTCAGGCTCTCGCTGTTGTGTGGCTGTTCTACGCCCTGTTGGGGCCCAGGCGATGCCTGGCACAGGGCTCAGCTGTGGGAGATAAGGCGGCATGGGGGGCATAGGACTGGGGTCTGGGGACAGAGCGGCTCTGAGGGCTGGTCAGCCTCTGTGAGTCTCTGCTCCCTAACCCTGTCTCTCCTGCGACTGGGGACAGTGACAAAGGCACTGGATGTGAAGAGTCTTGTGGAGGGGGTGGGTACCTCCTGGAGACCACCATTCACCTGTGTCCCCGACCGAGAGGACGAGCCAGCCTGTGGCCTGACAGGTGCAGGGAGGTGGGCATAGGCGATGCCTCCACTCGCATCTCAGAGTACAGAGCCAGGAGGGAGGAGACACCAGAGCCCAAGGTGCTGTTCTGGGGTGCCAGGGAAGGGGCACAGGCTGGCAGAGAGGGTAATCAGGTGGAGGGGACAAGGGCTGGGCAGCGTGGGACTCTGGCTCCCAAGAAGAGGATGTGAACATCCATCTCCCTCCGGCCCGGAAGTGGCGGTGTTTGCTGGAAGCCTGTGGGAGGCTGGGCGGTGTCAGCCAGCAGCAGCGATGGCGAGGATCTCCAGCCAGACCCGTTTATTCCTTTCTCTCTCATATTAGCCCACGTCCCTGCTCTTGCACCTGCTGCATGTGAGTGTGTGGTGTGCCTTGGGGTCTCTTTCCTTCAGCGGGCATGTGTGGTGGCTCTGAGCTGGCTTCGCAGACAGAGTTCTCGGAGGAGCTGGTCTCGCTGACTCCTGTTCCCGGCCTGGCCAGACCCAGTCCTGTGAGTGCCCATGTCGTCTGTCTGGGCATGAGTGACCTGCCAGGTTCCCCATGTCCTCCTGGGCCAGGGTAGCAGGCAAGAAACTGATGCCTTGCCCCAGCTGCCAGCGGTCAGGCCAGGGTCTGCAGGCAGGGGCCATGGCCAGCGGCAGTGTGAGGTGGTGGCAGTTAAGTGTCTCTCTGGAACTCAGTCCTCATAGCAGGGACAGAGGAGCTGCGGACACCCCCTCAAGGCCCCTCACCTCTACCATGCCTCAGTTTCCCCACTTTTGAGGAAGGTCCACATGTCATCCTGTGCTATCTGTGGGCCAGGTGCCGGGGGACTGAGCCCGTAGACACAAGATCCTTCCGTGCCATCTGAAGCCTATTTCATGGAACTCAGGCCCAGTCATTGGCGACCCTCTCTAGAGGGCCAGGCAGTTGGCCCTGGGCCGGGGCTCCCAGCCTGGCCCACGGCTGAGCGCTGCTCAGCCTATTGAGGTCTCTGCGGACCAAAGAGGAAGCCAACTGGGATACTGGTGCAACAGTGTTTGTGTCACTGGCCCATGGGCTTGTGCAATCGCGGTGGGACCCGGAAAATGGCCACCCAGGGCCTCACGCAAAGGGCAGCTGAGGGTCAGCAGGAGGGGCCCCTGGCTGGAGTGGCGCAGAGCCACGGCCAGGGTTACTCTGTGGCCACTGTGCTCCACACCCACTTTCTCCAGCTCCCTGCCATCCTCAGGGCTCAGGGGACATGTCCAGCTCCCTACCCTGCATGTGGACACCATGCCCCTCTGAGAGGGTCCCGCCACACCAGCTCCAGGCACCCACACCCTGTGTCCTGGGGCGCCTGGAGCTGCCTGACCTGGCCCTGTCTCACTTCCTCCCTGGGGGAGCTGAGTAAGACATTTCCACCCTCCTTGCAAGCCTGGGACAGCAGAGGGGCACCAAGCACCAGTGCCAAGGGGCCCTCAGTGGAGCAGGGAGACTGGCACCCCAAGTGGTCTGTCTCACCCTTTGCTGGGCTGGGAGGGGAGAAGCCAGGACAGCCACTGTGGAACCAGGAGCCCAGGAGAGGCCGGGAACCTGGGGCCAAGGCTGGGGTATTTGGCCCACAGCCTGGCATCCTCCTTGACATCCCCCATGCAGGGTAGGGAGGTAGACATGTCCCCTGAGTGGCTGGGACAAGGAGTTGGCACTACCTGCCAGCCCATGTGCCCAGAGATGGTCCATGCTGTGCCCTGCATAGGGCAAGGGTTGCCACGTCTCCTATATCCTTTGGCCAGGCAGGACCCTCCCTGCCCTCCTTCAGGGAGCCAAGATGCCCTCATGTCTCCTGGATGCCAGCCCTGGGTGCGGCTGGCACTTGGGGGAAGGGGCGGCAACCTCCCCAGCACAGCCAGGTGGGTGGGGTGGTCCCTGTCATCTCTGCACACCGACGGCCTGAGCAGTGAGCCCAGCCCCACCCTGCAAGGCTGGATATCGAGGTCATGGTGCGCGACCTCACCAGGCCCTTACTGGCACAAACAGGGAGCCTAGCAGGCTCCGGCCGTCAGGCCCCTCATCACAGCTGGATAGGTGCTGGTGACAGCCACAGGCCAAGAGGGAGGGACAGCCCCAGGGGAGACAGAAGATCAAAGGGTCAGCAGCCCAGTGGAGGGCGGAAAAGCAGAGGGTCAGCGGAAGAGCCCTGTAGGGTGCCTGGCCACTGTGCTGGGCTCTCACCGGGGCCTCCTGCAGCCCTTTCTGCTCTGAGCAGGAACTCTCCTGGTGCCAGGCCCAGTGGAGTCATGGCCTGCAGTGGGGACAGACACAGTGCTCCTTGTCACCAATCCTGGGACCCACGTGGGCACCCTGGAGTGCCCAGGTTGGGCCCTCCTTCCCTGTGTGGGATCCTGAGAGAGGGGGCCCCTGGGTCCAGAAAGCCCCTCTTCCCACAGGAAGGCACAGACGCGCCCAGCCTCCTGCCTCTCCTGCGATGGCCCCCAAGGCTGTGCTAGAATGCCCAAAGTGCCACCTCCGCTCTCAGAGCCCCCCCCATGGCCTGGGGTGCCCCTGCAGAGACCCTGCAGGGACACGTCCTGCCTGAGGGTCTAGGGGAGGGCAGCGAGAAGTCCACAAGGCTACTGGGCCCTGTGCCTGTCTCCCCACATGCGGATGAGTCGCAGGATGTGGGTGCTGGCACCCACAGCTGGGCCCAAGTCTGAGAAAATCTATGCCGTTCTGCCCCCTGCCCAGGAGAGGGGCTTGCTAGGCCTGACCATGACCACGTGGGACCTGAGGGCCTTGTCCCCACTGCTGCGCACCACCTATCTGTAGGGAGGTGGGGTCTGGGAGGGTCTGTGGGGCCCTGGGTGGGTCCTGCCCCTGCCTCCCAAAACCCTGAGCTCTCCTGAGTTTCCCTTGTGTCTGGCTGGTCCTTGGTGTGGTCAGAGGGGGAGAGGACAGGGGCAGGGCTCCAGCCAGACGCACGGCAGCCTGTGCAGTGGCGCGCTGCTGCTTGCCTTCATGTGCCGCTGGGCCAGCACAGTAGGCGGTAACCTGGCATCCTCCATGCCCTGTCCCCAGCACGGGCCACCGGGTGACAGGGCCTTCCTTCCTCTGTAGCAGATGGTGAAGGAGCAGTCATGTGCTGAGAAAAACAAGGGCAGGGCCTCGGGGTGGGCTCAGGGCCTGGGATGGCTGGCCACACAGCCAGGAGCTGCAGAGGTGAATGCCAGACCAGGCCCAGCCCTGCGGCCATTTGTGAACTGCTCCTGGCAGGGCCGCCCCAAGCGGCCATGCAGCGTGCAGACTGTTCACAGATCCAGGAGCTACCAACACCGCAGCCTCTTGTGTGGGTGTGGGTGGACTCCCCTCTGCACCAGCTTCACCCTTGGGGGCACCTTGCTGTCTGTCCCCAGCCTCTACTGCAACTTCCACGCCCCCTCCCCATCCACGTCAGACCCAGCAGAGTCTTCTTCCCCGTGAGCTGGCAGTTGGGTGCCCACTGGCCTGGTGCGTGCTTGCCTAATCTCTGGGCCATGTCCTCCAGGCCTGTGGACCCTGCCAGGTAAGGTCCTGGATGAGCACACGGAGTCCTAGTGCCCAGCAGGCCTAGCAAGGAACCACACTGCAGCCAGGCTGGAGGAGAGGGCCAGCCTCTGGCCCCTGGCTGTGCTGGCTTGTGGTGAGGGCCATCTCCACACCACCTGGACTTCTCCTGCACGGGCTGGGTGCACCCCATGCCTAGCCATGGTGCCATCTTAGCCCCCCTTCATGTCTCGGAGGGGCCGCTGCACCATGGGGTCCTGGGGGCCACTTCCTGGGCTCTCTGGGCCGCTGACCACTGCCTCACATCCAGAGGCTGCATGGTCAAGAGCTGCCGTCAGGGTGCCTCAGTCTCCCTGCACTTGAGAATGATGTGTGCAGACCTGGGGGACCTGGGTACCCCCTTTGGGGCATGAGGACTATACTAGCAGACTGTGCTGGGTCTCTACCCACCCAGTTGTCCCCACCCAGCAGCGCCAGTCAGTGCTGAGCATGGCACATGCCCGGGCAGTACCCATCCTGCTGGCTTCTCAGGGATAGCACTCCTGTCCCTGCTTGGGGCTTGGGGCAGGGGACGGGGGCTGCCCACATACTCCATTCTCTGTCCTGTCCAGGGCCTCCAGGGACCTGGGCCACTCAGGATCCCAGAGCCAGGCCTTGATGCCCTGTGCAGCCCCATCTGCAGGTTCAGCTCCCTGGCCCACGCTGGAGGGCAGGACTGGGATCCCCAGCCTCGAACTTCAGCCGCGGTGACCCAGCAAGTGAGCCCTACTGGCCACATGGCCACAGGTGGTTCTGCCTCCTGACAGACAAGGACTGGGCACTGACTGCGTGTGGCCGCAGCACAGAGCGTAGGGTGCAGGCCCAGCTTTACCTGCTCAGGGTCTTCCCTATTCCTGGGCTCAGAGGCCCTAATGGGACCAACACCTGGGCTGGCCAGCCTCCTGGGCTTGGGGGCACCTGCAGGTAGGCACACCTGGCCACCCACCACTCCTCCCTCCTCAGCTCAGCATTTTCTCACGCTCAGCGCTGGCACCGGGGCCCAGGCCACGCTGGGACTTGTCCCAGCCCTGGGAAGGCAGGCGAGGCTCCCTCCAGGCGTGGGGCAGGGGCCGCAGGGGGCAAGTGGAGACATGGCAGACAGGAGGGAGGGAGAGGGGGGATTGCAGCACTGGCTGCCACGCGGGAGGCCCAGCCGCACATGGGTCCCGGCCCCCGGCCTGGGTGGGCAGGGGCTCCGTCCCCCTGGGTCCCTGTGGTCTCCTCTATCGGCCTGGGGATGGCCAAGCCTTGTGGGCCGAGTCCGGCAGTGCCGCTCTGCCACACACCAGCCTTCTCCGGGCTGGGCCAGGCATCAGCGTCCAGGCTCTGGCTTCTCTGTGGACACGCAGGTTCTGTCCTTGCTGGCCTCATCGCTGTGTCCCTGATGCACAGGCCCCTCAAGGGCTCCTGAGTCTTCCCTGCTGGGGACCATGGCCTGTGGCCCTAGTTCTTGGGCCCCACCTGGCCGCAAGCTCTAAGCTTTGAGGGAGCCGTGACCACCCCCGCAGCAGCGGACCCACCCGCCACCGGTCCTACACCAACCCCAGGCAAACCCACAGCAGCCAGACTGCCAGCCACCAGAGGCCACCGCGACCCACAGGTCCCTGGCATGTTGGAGCTGTCACAGTACAATCAGGACAGGCTAGAGGGGCCTTGGGCAGGTGCCGCCCAGCCCGTTTCCCCATTCTGTTTTCATGGAGGAGGAGAGGCCCACAGGGAGGGCATCACGCTCTGGCCTCCAGGGCACTCCTGTCTCTGCCATCTCCCTGGGCCAGGGGTGAGCGCGAAACGTGGCCCTGGCAGGGATGGGGCACAGCCTGCTGCCGTCTGCAGCGGTGGCTGCGGGTGAGGCACAGGCCCCCCGGGAGGCAGCCCCTCAACACCCACCACTCCCTGGCTCCCGCCCAGGCAGGCGTGGGAATGTGGCTGGCGGGAACGGCCTCTCCCCCGGGAAGCAGCTGCTGGGTGCTGGCCAAGAATGCGCAGATCCAAGGAGGAAGCGAGATCAGCTGCCACAACCCGACCCAAGACCATGAGCGCAGGGGACGCTGGGCAGAGGCAGCTGCCCAGGCCAGAGCACAGGCTAGACCCTGATTTCACCCAGCTGAGCCTGGATCCCAGTCCCCATCCAAATCCTGATCATGGCCATAGACTGACCCTCAGCTGCAGGTTGACAACCCCAGCCACGGTGAGCCCTAACACAGGCATGGACCAAACTCTTCTGCCAGGACTGACAGCCTCAACTGCAGCCTGGCTCCTAATTATACGCAGACACGATTCTGGCTCCGGTTGGACTCCAGCCTTGTCTACCCCTGGATCCTTATCCCCAAGTAGAGGCCACTCTGGCTTGCATTAGCAGAGGCTGAGCAGCAGGACATAGGAGGGACAGCCCGTTCCACTGGTCCTGGACACCTCTCTGGCATCGTGCCCACTCTCATCGGGGCTCAGGCCAGCTAGAAGGGGACAGAGAAGGCTCAGCGAAGGGCAGGATGCTGGGAGGATTCGACTCAGCTCTGGGGGATGGGACCTAGCCCTTGAAGCTGCTGGCCGTGGCCTTGAGAGGTCTGGCGCTGGGACCATGCTTGGGGCCTAGAGCTATTTATCTGGGGCTGAGCCACCACTAATCTCTGCCTTATCAGCTGCCTGTTTGCCCAGCGAGAGTTCAAACACAGGGCCAGGAGGTCAAGGGGGTGAGGCAGGGGAGGGGGCACTTGGCTGGCTTCCTGAGGCCGTGTTATAAATAGCGCAGAGCTCTGAGACTGGGGGGTCTCTGGTGCCCTCCAGTTACTGCCCAGCCCTTGGATGCCAAGTGTTGAGCTTGACATGTTGACATTGCCCTCCCTGTGTCTGGCTTCTCACAGCACCCCCACTCCCGGGCTTCCTCCTAGGAAATCTCCAGAAGTGGCCTGCACAGCCTGGCCACCCCACAGGCTGTCCTGGGCACACCTGGGCAGTGGGGAAGCCCCAGGGCTGCCCGGCCTGCTCACCAGCGGACGGTCTGGTATCCCAAGCCAGAGCCTGACCAGAGAGCCCGGCC
>PVIR01000274.1:0-21893 GCA_004026965.1 Petromus typicus
AATGCTCAATGTAAAATAAGGTGAAAGGGGACATTGTTGAGATTGTAACAAAAAAGTAAGGAAACAAATTTTATATATATGGGGGGGTGGTAGGGTGGGTGGGGCTATGGGAAAAAATGAGAATTAAGTTGTGTCTTATACTGGTACAAATCCCCATTATGGAGTGCAATCATGATGTGTATATTTAATGTACCAATAATGATAATTAAAAAAAAAAAAAAAAAAAAAGGAAGGTGTGATACAAGTCATTTTGTTGTGATTTTATTTTAAATTTATGATGTTGAGAGGGAATATTTTTTAGGAACAGACACATTTCATGATTTAAATAAAGACAATTTTTAGAAGTTATTTTTGGAGCTGGAGATGTAATTCCTTGGTGTCTACTATGTGTAAGGCCCTGGATCCCAATACCATAAAAATATATATTCTTAGATGGTTTGTCAGCTAAAATTCAAAAAGTAAGAAAGGATACATAGTGCAGTCTTCCTTTCTTCATCGTCCAACAACCATCAGGTCTCTTCCCTTGAAGAAGCCAGAGTTGCTCTTCTTTCACACATTAGACAGTGGCCTCATGTGCCAGAGTTCACTCCAAGATCCCGTCATGCCTGAGCCTGCACAGTACTGCACCCTAGGTGTACTACGATGCTTTCTGTGCGTACGTATTGTGATAGTCTAATTTATAAACTAGGTACAATAAAAGTAACAATAAAATAGAACAATTATAACAAAATGTTGTTACAATATTTCATAACACTTCTCAGAATGGTATACAACTTAAAATGTATGAACTTTTTATTTCTGGAATTTTCCATGTGTGTGTATGAGAGAGAGAGAGGGAGAGAGAGAGAGAAAAAAAAAGACTAAGAATTGGATCCAAGGCCTTCACAGTGAACCATACTCCTGCCTCTTATTAAATTTTAAATTTAAGGGGCCAGGGATTTAGCTCAGTAGTTTTGGTTCCTGTCCTGCAAGTGTAAGGGCCTCAGTTTGATCCCCAGCAACCACATACAATACTGGACCTGAGGACTCACACCCACCAGCAATCAGTACCACATATCACAGTGCTGGGCATGGTGGTTCACACCTGTAATCCCAGCAATTGGGGGGCAGAGGCAGGGGGATTGCTGTGAGTTTGAGGCTGAGCTCAGGACCAGCCTGAACTACAAAGCGAGATACTGTCTCAAAAAAAAAAAAAATTATATTTAAAAAGGGATTTAGCTCAGTGGTACCACGTCTACCTTGCAAACACCAAGGCCCAAGTTCAATCCCTGGCACTACTAAACAAACAAACAAACAAAAATAAATTTTAAGCCAAGGTCTTGCTGGCTAGGCTTAACTTGTGATCCTCCTGCACTGGCACTCTCAGCATGCTCAATTAAAAGCCAGCAGCAAATGACTTCCGGTAGTGACTATAGGTCAGCTCAAACTTCAGAAAGAAAAACCAAGTCTAAAAGGGGTAGGAGGACAAGTACACAATTTTTTCCTGTAGACTTAAAGACCCTTTTTTTTTTTTTTCTTTTGAGACAGGGTCTTGCTTTGTAGTTCAGGTTGGCCCTGAGCTCAGCCTCCAACTCACATCACAGCAATCCTCCTGCCTCTGCCTCCCGAGTGCTGGGATCACAGGTGTGAGCCACCATGCCCGGCACTGTGGTATGTGGTATTGATTGCTGCTGGGTGTTCAGTCTCCATACCCAGTATTGTATGTGGTTACCGGGGAATCAAACTCGGGTCCTTGTGCTTGCAAGACAGGCGCCGGAACCACTGAGCTAACTTTCTGGCCCAAAGACCCATTTCTTTTGGTTATGTTTTACACTCTCCTCCAGTGGATTCCCAACATTAGCACTGCAGGGCTCAAGCCCAGGAGATTCTATCCACCAGGAGGGAGTGAACAGAGAATTTGCATTTCTAAAATGTTTTCTCTGAGGTAAGTGGCATGTTGTTGGTACAAGGACCATGTTTTGAAAAGCAGTGATATAATAAAATCAAGGAGTCAATCATAGGCACCAGTTGTGCTTAAAGTCAAAGTGGGGACATCTCAGTCATCATCCAAGCAACACTACCTCCATCTATACCAGTTTCTTCTCCACCAACCAAACCCTATACAGCCTTTGGATTCCTAATGCCCTGCCTCATCTTCAATTCTTTACTTCACTTTTTTTTTTTTTTTTTTTTTTTTTTGGAGACAGGGTCTCTTTGTAGTTCAGGCTGGCCCTGAGCTCAGCCTCCAACTCACATCACAGCAATCCTCCTGCCTCTGCCTCCCGAGTGCTGGGATTACAGGCGTGAGACACCACGCCCGGCACTGTGGTATGTGGTACTGGTTGCTGCTGGGCGTGAGTCTCCACATCCAGTATTGTATGTGGTTGCCAGGGAAATGAACCTGGGCCCTTGCGCTTGCAAGACAGGCGCTGCAACCATTGAGCTGACTCCCCTCACACAGATTTTTTTTTCCCTCTACCTAAATACATACTTTGCTTGGAAGACTTCTTTTTTACTACTAAAATTTCTCTCCATCCATATTTTTTGTGATATGCAAAGAAAAATAAATATCTTCCAATGAAATGCCAGAAATGAATGCTTCAAGGACAAAAGATGTGCTTCGAGTCAGACTTTAAAGATGCAATTTAAAAAGAATAATCAGAAGAAAATTTACACATTCCTGAGATAAAAACCTCTGTTAAAAAAAAATGAGGAAATGAAATGCATGTGACATCTAATGTCATAGCATGGATTATACTGAGGTGCATGTTATACTCCGAAATAAACATATTAACATAATTGTTCTTAAACACAAATGCACAAGGGAAGGGGTGCAAATGGGGATGAGGAGCTGAAATGTTCATTTAAGTTTCACTGCTTTCAGGTATAAGAACTAAAGTATTATCATTGTTACATTCTCTGGAGTCAAATTTGGTGAATTTTTAAAAATATAAAGTCAACTTGGTCTTTGTGAGAGACAAGTCTTAGTTGAGCTGGGCAAAAGAACTGCTATGCCACATGCTGAACTGAACATAACTCAGAGGATCTGTGGGCCAAGTGTGTGAAGAGTATCTTCAGATCTGCCTTCTGGAGAGGGACAAAAACTATACGGATCCCAACTCCCCTCCTGCAAGACCTTTCAGAAGGGACCTTGAGCTGGAGGGAGTAGTTTCTCTGAGAATGCACACTCCTCAGAGAGGCTTCTAAAGGAGCGAGTGTGAGCAGTGTAAGCCAAAGCTCTGCAAAGACCCAGTGGCTAAGAATAGATCAACCTAGAGTGGGAAAGCATGCTGGCAGGGCTAAACTCCTCACTGGAAGGGGGTGGGGGAGGCAGCTGAAACACACTATTCCTCACAACCTCTTAGAATCCGCGGCCTCAATCCTTTCAAGATCAGTATTATTTCCCAAAAAAATGTCAGGTCTTATAAACCACCCGTACGCCAATGGACTCCATGACTTCCATTGTATCACAAATCTAATCAGCTCAAGTGACTTTCACTTCAAATTCAGATGACTTCCCTTCACTTACACAATAAAGTTTAACCCACAACTGTCTATGAGACCACTCACGACCTGATCTCTCCTCCTGTTAACCCGAGCTTCTATCACACAGCTCCATCTAAACAATGCTTTCACCACCCCAAAAGCACCCGCCATGCTCACTGCCTTTGTCTCAGGAGACACTGCTGTTCTAGACAAATGTCCTTCATCATCCTTCCCCAGGATCCAGGTCCATTTGGAGAATACTTCACACTCAAAACAGCCAAGCATCCTCTCCTTCATGACGCCTTCTTATTCTACTGTCCCTAACGCGCTCCCTCTCCCCGCTGCATTCTCAAGCACCTTTCTCACACCTCCTTCACAGCCCGGACAGCAGCGTTTGTTGCGCTTTGTCTAGCTGTCACATCCCTGTTGTACATCCTATCCTAGGACCTTAAGTGTCTGAAGAAGATGCACGGTTGTTTTATGTATCTTTGTGCAGTATTAACAAAAATTAAAGTATCTGATAGACATAAGGATATAGAGAAATGGAGAACTTCACACACGGCTGGACAACTTGACAGTGACTACTGCGGAGAAAAAATGAACACTTGTACTGAAGTACAAGGGGTACTTATTTCTGTACCCGAGGTACAGTTGCAGGCAATCGGAGGGTGCTCATTAACAAGGAGTGCGTGGAATATGCTAGCTAACAACTTCATTTGTCAGATTTCTAAGGAACTCAAATAGGAAACTTAAACATGTACTATTTTTATATGTTTTGGGGAAAAGAAGTTTTTATGGTACTTTATGCTGTGAATGGGAAAGTAAATCCATAAAGCTTTCCAGATGCAACTTGATTACGCACATGAACACACACACTTTTCTCTACTGCAACACAAACTGCCTAGGGAAGTAAGCATGGACAGACCTACACAAAGCTACAGTTACAAAAAATGCTCTGCCACTACAGTGTTCTTTACAACAGCAAATGAGAAGGATTAAGTGACCAATAATGTGTCAGCTAATTATATACAAAAATAAGATGCTGTGTAACCATGCAAAATCATGCTTAAGAATGTGATGCAATCATATAAAAATGTATTTCCAGCATATTGTTAAAGTGAAAAGGCTATTTATATTTATTTCAAAAATGTCAACACATGTGTAGAAAAATCACTGCATTTTAAAATAAGTGATTTTAAACTAGATAAAAACATATAAAAGTACATTTAAAACAGAAAAAAATCCAGAAAAATGATGAGCTTTTAAAGAAAAATATTCATACATTATTTATATTATTGAAAATTACAAGTATTTCAGCAGTTCTAAGGCATATTCTTTTACCCGTGGAACTGGGATACTTTCCATAGAGGATGGCACCTTAAAAATAATCCTAATTTTCTCAGACTGAAAGCTAAGTGAAGCCTTGTCTTCCACCATCTAAAGTATTTGTGAATGAGAAAGCAAATGAAAAGGTTGTTTTCTAAAGTGGGGAAAAACATTACAACATTTATGGGACATGAATGTTGATTTCTTCCACTGTGTGTTAGCCTATTCCTGTGGATTAAAGGTTTGTGTCCCTCTCATTTGAACTGTCTGAGATGGCACATCTCTGACAGTAGAGCACCTGGAAGGGACTAGTGCCCCATGGGCAAGGACGAGAAATAATCCTCCACCACAGAAAGACAGCCACCCAAGCAGACGCTGGCACTGGGAACTGGGGAGCATCTAACTTCGGACTTCCAAGACTGCAGAACTCTAAGGAATAAATGCCTGTTGTAAAAGCCTCCAAAAAGACAACAAGTACTATCTATGAATTGTGGCTACAGACCTCACTCTTCCTTTTTCTTTGTGCATATTTTTAAGTATCTCGATTTTCTACAATGACCATATGGATTCTTTAAAAAGAAAGACAAAAATGTTTAAATACTCGAAGACCATTCATGTCCACACATTTAAGAGGAAAAAGAATGCAGAAAACCCCGTGATGGTGGACATACAAATGTGAGCAAAACATGTAAATGAAAAGATGTACATTTCTGTAATTGTTCCCACTTTCCTCTCAGATATTTCTGAAACTAAGGTGTTCATGAAACCAGTATGTATCAGATAATAAAAGAAAGGAAACCTTGTAAAACACAAAGGTTCAAGAAGAGTAGTAAACGTTCCTTCACTTGTGTATTCTAGCCGGAATAGCTGGCAGGACTTTTCTCAGGGTGCAGATGGTGGCCTTATGCCCTACAGGTTCACCCCAGTCTCATGTGGAACCTCTGCTACGCCACCAATGGAAATGGTCAGGCTAACTGCTACTGGTATCTCTACAATCTCTGCTTTCTGGAAGAAAAAAGCAGGGAAAAGGTCCCTCTCTAGCCTGCTCTTCTGGACCAGGGACACACATTTGAATGGAAACACACAGCCTCCAACATAAGCAACATGCGTAGGTAGCACCACATCACCAGGGTTTTGCTGAAGAACTTGTTAGGCAGATAAGAGACTGAAATGGCACTACCCCCTTGATTTTTACTCTTCTCGTTTTCCCTAAGTCTGGCTTTATGAACTACACCAGAATTTTAGAATCTTTAATTATGGCAAGCAAATAAATTCTGGACAAAGACTGATACATTAAATAGATTATAGAGTAAGATTTAAATCCAAGGTTGTATTTCTTGATATTCCTCTTCGCTGGCCCACAGGAAATTTGGTAAGTGTACTCTCAATGCCTGACCTGAAGAGCCAGCAGGCTTTCTCCTTGGAAGATGGGAGAGCAGCCAGGTGACGAGTGGAAACAATGTTCATAAGGAAATGTCCGCTTCTTACTACTGGAGCAGGCTACATAAATACTTGCTAAGCCCCTGCCTTTGAAATCCACCCCATGAGAAGGCTGTAAATGCAAGGGTTCTAGGCAGATCCTTCGGGTACTTACTGCATCACCTGATCCAGGGAGAGACCTGTGTGATAACAAACAACTGGCTCTCCCGTCATCTCTTTCTTCAGTATGAAAAACTGGGAGTGAGAATTAAAACCATCTTACCAGAGAACAAGACAGGGTTCTTGTTCTGGCTAAGTGTGTCTATACATGGAACCACTATGGCATTTTACAGGCAAGTCTACCTGTTAACAATTACAGCCCAACACAGCATATCACAGGCAGCCACACCACTACTGAATGAACGCCCTAAGTTACTGTCTCACCACACCACTGGCTCTGGGTAGTTCGCCTACATTGGTTTTCCATTCTGCATTTGATTTCAGGTTCTGATGAAAGTCATTAGGCTGAGAAGGTAGGATTTAGTGGAGCTTTTACTTCTAAAATTTTAATCTTGCCTCCTGAAGTCCATGCAACAAAGGGGGTTTTGTGTTTAAAGAAATCAAACTCAAAATACTCTTAGAACCAAAGCAATCTTCAAATTGATGAAAATAGGGAGATTATGACTGATATAGCAGGAAGGAAAATTCCTGGCTCTTTTCTGAATCTGCAGAAAATCACTAACTTTATTTGCAGTGTTCTCTATTCTTTAGGCAAAATTATATAAAACAATTTACATTCCAAAGTCACAGCATACTTTTTATGCCAAAGAATCTAGGATACACATTTCATTAACTTGTAATGAAAACTGACCTCAAGATAAGATTTTCAATAATGTACTTATACATACTTCACTAGTTGCCACATTGTGGATAATTTTCAGTTACTCACTAGTAATTAATAAAATCAAGTATTTCTCTAACAACCTATGGTAATTTTACATTAATCTTAAGTGCAAGTTACAAAGTTCTAATAGATAACTTTACTCTCTTGGCCTTCATGACAAGGCTGTTAGTTTACAAAAGTAGACTATGAAATAAGACAAAAATCCTTCCTTTTCTCTTGACAAAATTATATTTTTCTCTTAATGTGATATAAAAACCGATTACACAACAAAACCAGAACACTCGCAGATGCTGTTTCTCATGTAAGGTGACATCTAGGACCCTGAGCATCCAAGCAGGCCAGCACAGACACCCAGCTGCAGAGTGCAGTTCGGCCTGGGAGCTGTGCAGTGGGAAGCAGGGGGCTGCATGGGAAGAACAATCTGGATACTCACTGGAGGAGCTTTTGATTAAAAAACCCAAACATATAGCATAAAATTTTGCCAAAGGGATAAAATTCAACCTGGTTAAGCATCTGTATTCAGATTCCAATCTGCAAAAAAATATAAGAAGACTAAAAATGTGTTAGATTATACCAGCAGAGTGCAGACTGAGCAAACTAGGGGCAAAAGGCTGGAGAGACATTTAGATTTAAAAAGAGATGCAAAAGACACAATCTAGCTAGATATGGTGGTGCATGTCCACAAATCCAGCACATCCATAACCCCAGCTATCAGGAAGGTGAGAAAGGAGAATCACAAGTTAAGGATAGCCGGGGCAACTTAGTGAGACCTTGTCTCAAAATAAGAAATTAAGAGACAGGGATGTAGCTTAGTGGTAGAGCACTTGCCTGGTATGCACGAGGCTCTGACTTCAGCCCTTTGTACTGCTAGAAAAAAGTTAAAAAAAAAAAAAAAAGAAAGTAGAAAAAGTAAATAGGCAATTTCTTTTCTTTTGTGAGAGAAACAAAGGGACAGTGGTCAGGAAGGGAAGCTGGAGGACTTTCTTCTTTCCAGGTTGAAGTGGACCAAGTCAGTTGGCTTCTGCATCAGTATGCTGGGCTATCAGGGCATACCACCACAGCCTGGGATGGAACAACACCCGATTTCGTCACAGTTCTGCAGGTCAAGATCAAGGGATGGTCAGAGTTGGTTTCTCCTGAGGACTTGTTTTCTGGGTGACAATCACTGTCTCATGTGTCCTTCCTTTTGTGCACATGTACCCAAGTGTCACCTGCTCAGACCACAGAAGGCTGTACCTATGTGATCTCACCTAACCTCCACAACATATCTACAATCACAGTCACATGGGGGAGTCAGGGCTTCACATCTGAATTTGGAGAGGAAGATAACTCAGCTCCTAACTATTATGCATTTATTTAATGTAGTATTATTTTACAGTAAGAACGAATATGTATACATGTAGGGTTTAGAGGTCTCCTCTGCGTGGAGACTCACCCCAGCAGCAATCATTACTACATACCAGTGTCGGGTGTGGTGGCTCATGCCTGTAATCCCAGCACTCGGGAGGCAGAGGCAGGAGGATTGCTGTGATGTGAGTTTGAGGCTGAGCTCAGGGCCAGCCTGAACTACACAGAGAAACCCTGTCTCAAAAAAAAAAAAAAAAAAAAAAAAAGCAAGGGAATCAGAGTTAAAGCAATCTGAAAAGTAGTAACATTTGAGAAATTACATGACTTCACGACAAATTTTTAAATTTATGATATGTAAGATAGCATGGTGCGGTTATCGATATACATCCCCAAAAAGGAAAAGTCAGGAACCAAGGATGAGTCAGTAAAGAAAGTTCAGAATAACTTGAGGGAAAAAAGCAGGTCCATACATCACATACAAAAAATACCTCAGAAAGGGTCACACACTTGGGGCTCCCACCACGCTGTTCCTGTCTCTGAGCCTGAGCAACCGAAACTGAACCAAAATAAACCTCTTCTGTACATGTTGGATGTGAGATAATATGTCTCAGGGACAAGTAAGTAAACTTAGGGGAAGAAGCTGTGTAGGATGAATATTTAAGTAACCCCTGAATTCAGACGTTACAGTTCTAACCACTAAGTTGGGCACTACGGTGCACACCTGTAATATGTCAGCACTCTGGGAAGCTGAGGCAGGAGAATTGCAAGTTTGAGGCCACCCTGGGTTATATAGGTAGAGCCCATCTTTAAAAAATGAAAAATAAAGAAGAATCCAACCATGTTGGCACCTGGAGCTTTTTTTCAGCTTCCAAAGTTGTGAGAAATGCTATGTAAGTCATCTGGCCTGTAATACCTTGTTTTAATAGCTTAATACGACCAAGATAAGAAATGGCAGATATGTTAATTACCATGACTATGGTACAGAAACACATATTTGAAAGATTTATACTTTACATGTGTGTACTTGTTCTTTGTCAATTATACCTCAATAAAATGGTATAAGAAATGAAATATGCACATGCACACTTCAAGCTGCAACAGCAGAAAGGAAAATGGACACAGAAACATCAGTCAGTATTTTAATGTACCCCATAGGTCTTGACAGACCAAGTTTAGTCAAGGAGCATGCACACGCTCATCTAACTCTAACTCTATAGCATGAAAAGACAACTGTATTTCTATTCGAGAAACACAGAGTAGACTAATATAAAGAACCTCTCAATAAATCATAAAGAGAAGAGAGCTGGATGTCATGGCCCTAGCCTGTAACCCCAGCACCTGAGATGCTGATGCAGGAGAATCAGAGTGAGGTCAAGGCCAGCCACACCACACAGTGAGACCCTGTCACCAAAACATTTACAAATGAATAACAAAAAGGAAAAAAATATAATCTTCAAGCATTCCAATCATAATGCAGTAACTTATAACAACAAAATACTACCAAAAATTCTCGAACAGAATTTAACATACTCTCTCATGACTGGCTATTAGGTCAAAGGTGAAATTAAAAATTACAGACTATCTAGAGAATTGCAAATAAAATAAAAACCAGGTCAAAATCTACACATATTTATTAAACCTATAATTTTATGTTTATAGTTTTTAGATATATTACAAAATTAAGAAATCAAATAAATGCATACAAATGAAGTTAGAAAGATAAAATGAATTTAGGAAATGAAAAATTAATAACGACATTAAATGAAATACACAAAAGAGTACAGACAGTAAACCTTAAGACTTCTCTCTCATACAACAGGACATAAGAATAGCATACTCACTATCATGCTACTCAACACTTAAAAGGAGGAACTGTAAATGCACACAACTGAGAAGGAGAACACAAGAAGGGTAAAAATTACAATATAGGAAATTTTTCTTACCTCAGTGCTCATAAATCTGAGAATAGGGTCTAAATGAATAAATACTTGAAAACAAAAGTCAACTTTATTTGTTCAACCTTTTACATATAGTAAGCATGAGCAGAAAATGCGTTGGAAGGAAGTGAATAAACTATAATCCCCAAAATCAGCCCAAATGATTCCATTAGTGATCATTAGATCGTGAAGGGATAGATCATTCTAAAGCTATTTAAAATACTCCTGCCAACAGGTAAAAGAAAATCTGTCAATTTCTTTTACAAATAATAATCTCACAATGCTTTGAAAAAGAAAAACCAAAGACACATCATTTATGAAAACTGATGAATACTCAAAATTACATTCAATAGAAAGGATCTAGGACATAAAAGAAATAATATCCCTTTATCAAGGATTTCACTCCAATCAGAAAATAAAAAGCATCCTACTCACACTTCTAAAACAATGATGAATCCACTTAGTATATGGGATATAAAAGATGCTTCAAAGTGACTGGAAAAACCAGTCTTGAACTGAATCAAAAGGTTCAAAACTGCTAATTAGCCGATTCATACCAATGTTACTGAAGTCAACAAAATGCTAAATAAAAATCCAAACATATTTACTATGGTGTAAACTTCAAAATGATCTTCAAGTTCACTTTGATGAATACACAAGACTAGAAAATTCTACAAATGAAAAATTACCCAATATTGTCAAACATGTGGGTATACTTGCATGGTACAGAATTTTATATACCCAACAGAATGAGTGAAAGGCACTAGATAAACAATAGCAAATTATTAACAAGGAAGTGAAGCAATCTGCTAGTGGAAGTGTAGTTAGGCACAAATACTTTATACAAATGTTTGATGGTATCTAATAAAATTGATCCTAAGAGCACGCAGAGGGCAAAAACAGAAGAAAAAAGCCAAAAAGAAAATAGCATAGCAGAAAGCTAAACCAAAGTAAAATGTTAAAGTATATGAAAGATTATCAAAATAAAGAGACAGTATAGCAAATTTCCTCCTAGAATCATAGCCAAGAGAAGTTTGTACATATGTTCATCAACAGAGAAATCCAAGTACAGTCACAGCAGCACTATACCTAGTACCTAGAAACTGGGGTGGCCCAAGTGCCCATGACTAGTAGAATGGGTAAATACAGTACACTGTCCATTCATTCAGTGGAAGAACTATATGGGAAAGAACAGCCTACAAAACAACTGGCTGAACTTCAAAAGCAATACTGAGCTAAAGAGGTCAGGCATCTAAAAGTCTGTGTGATTCTTTACGACTGTAGCAGATAAAGGTTATATACAGGTGAAATTCTTCTACAGTGTTTGAGTGATGACCAGGGTTCAGTCGTGCCTGGACTAGGAGGGGAGGATTCCTGTTAGGGCTTCGGTTCCCTGAGGGTTTTCTATGGCTCACGTTTGTGGATCTAGGTGTGGTTACCAGTGAATGGCTACTCCATCAAATTCCCCAAGCCAGAGATATCCCTGGATGGCTATGTTTTACTTTTCTGCATTCATGTCATATTTCAATATAAACTTAAAATTTAGGCATTTTCATGGAAAATGAAAATAAGCAGGTGGGAAGAACAGAAAAATGTTCAGAATATGTAAATAAAATACAGCACTTAAGTACAGTACGTATTTTATACATTTCAAATTAGTGCTAACAAATGGTGCTGAGCTAATTCCGTAAACCTATGGGTGAACTTACATTATACTTTAAAAACCAAAATGAATTCCAGATAAGGCAAAGAAATAAATACAAAAATGAAGAAAAAGGGGTGAGGTGAATTTCTTGGTCACTTGTGAAAAAAGAATGACTTACGAAACATTGTACCAAACCCAGAAAATCACAAATAACACTAATAAATTTTTAAAACTTTTACAGGGCAAATGATATATTCACTACAAATCACCCATACAGATGATCCAAAGACAAAACAACAAAGTAACTCTACAACATGTGAACTAAAAATTCTCTTCCCTAATATGAAAAGGGCTCATAAATAATTAGAAAAATGAGCAGAAGACATGATTAAAACACTTGCAAAAAAATTAAAGCAGCTACAAACCTTAAATAATTATTCAAATTCAATTAAGGACTACCACTTGGTATGTCTTTGATCTTAGATTAAAAGACTTAAATGTACTTCCTTGAAGGATATAAAAAATTTTTAAATCTTTATATCCTTAAGTTCAGAAATATTTATCCTACTAAATATTAATACAAGTACACAAGGTAACTATATACAGTACCAAGAAACCTTTTGTATTCATTTGTATTCATGAAAAATTAGAAATCAAATAAATGTTTTCAGTAAGAAAACTTTTAACAAATCATGGTACCATGGAATGCACAACACATCTGCACACAAATATGAAATATAAGCAGAACTATATAATACAGAAAGATATGCAAAATGTTACAGAAAGATATGCAAATATCAAATGGCAAAACAATATAAATACTGTAATTTCATTTCTAGAAAATAAGAGCACAAGAAAAAATACAAGGGAACAGTCAGCAAGCCTTCAACAGAGGTAATTTCTGTGAGGATGAAATTAAGGGCAATTTTTGCTTTCTGTATTTTATTTATTGAAAATGTTCCCATATTCTGCAATTTTAATGTACATCTTTATAATATGAAAAACTATATAAAAATTAGCAAAATAATATTTCAAGAATGCTTATGCTCCAAAATTAAAAACCTCCTGTTGTTTTATGTATATGCCCTACAGAAAAACACAAGGAGAAATAAATATGATTGTACAGGAGTCTGTTCCCACCAAGCTTCATTTACTTCTACCTTGGTTCCAGGCTACTTCGTAAGCGGTAATATCTGACTCTGAAAAAGGAGAGCTGGACAGAATGAGCTCTTCAAATTCCTTCTGATCTTGAAGTCTGCCTTGGCATCTGCTTTTCTCTTCTCTTTTCTCATTTCTGCCTCGTTCAATCATTAAAGTGCTGTATTAATCACTGTGCTCACTGACATATTATCTTCCTTTACTTCAAAATTAGTGCTACAGTTTCTCTCAAAGAAAAAAGAAACCAGCTTTTCTTTTAAATTCCCACTACAATCTTTAGGATATTTTTGCAATTTGTGTTTTCCCCTCCTCCAATGATACAAATAACCACTGCCTATTTGGAAAACAGTAGTTTTCATCCCCTCAAACTTTCTACTAGTAAAACATTTTTCTACTCATGCAAGTAAGCCCCCCGTGACTGTCTATTTTTCTTTCCCATTTCCCACAGTGCTGGGACTGAACCCAGGGCCCTGCACCTGCCAGGAGAACATCATCACCGAACCATACCCTTAGCCCATTCTTCCCAACTTTCAATTACATGTTTACCGGGCTTTAATCCAAGTGGATGAATACTAATACAAATATAATCACACACTGCCACATTTTGACAGGTGTATATGTATATAAAAAGCCACTACATTTCAAAATATTTATATTTACTTTAGGAAAGTATTCTACAGGACTGCAGGTAATGGTAGAAGAGCAAGAACAAGCATAATTTACCATAATTTTCTAACATTTAATCATGGCAAGATTTTAATCTTCCTTCATGCTAAGTGGGAAGAATCTAATATTCTTGCCATATACACATGCTGTGACAGTGTCATACAGCTGGAGCTAAACCATGAGGCGCTGACCGCAAATGCAACACAGCAACCTGGAAGGAGGCTCAGACACACACAGAATTTAGACGAAAGCTCCATGAGACACTCTCAGCCAAAAGGCATGTTATTTCTACATTTTCTCGGCCTTTTTCAATACCTTCACATTGCCCTCAGCCGCACATTTTCCCCTTTAAAAACATGGTTTCAAGTCAGCTTTAAGACACTCCCACTGGCTCTCAGCCAGGTGGGAAGGACAGTTACTGAACCTGCACGAACACTGCAATCCTGGCTACGCAGACGCAAGCAAGGCCATTATCTGAATGCGGGGGAAGGGAAAGAGCAGGCACTGTCCAAAGGATATGGAACTGGAGGAAGGGCGTCACTGGGTCAAGATCTTGAGAAAAGGGGAAAGAACAGAAATCAAGCTTATTAACCAAGTACTATAAAAACAAAAGGCTTTCTCAACTTTTATTGAAAGTATATTACGGTTTTGCTAAAGTATCCATAATTCAGAGTATCTTAAGAATTATTTTCCAGTAAGCTGCAGGATAAAGTATGGTTGGGTTGCAGGACTGGGGAAACCTCTGAAGCGCTGTGCTTATCCACAGTGGCCCTCCCTCAAATGCCCTAGAGAAACCCCTAGTTCCCTTCGCCAAACAAACTGCTGATGGCATCTATATCACTCAAGGTTAAACAAACTTCTAAAACAAAGCTAGTATTTAGTGTTTCCTTCACACTGAAATCTAGATATAAAATCACTGCAAAGATGGAAGAGGAGACAAATGCATACCAGCACTAAAGAGTAACTTGTCTTTATAAACTTTTCCTAATAAATATGTACTTCAAACATATGACTCTTTTGTATTTAACCTTATTAATACCTACCTGCTGGCTGTGGTGGCAAGCACCTGTGGTCCCAGCTACTGGGCTGGGGCTCGATCCAAGTTGCAGGCAAGCCTGGTGAACACAGTGAGATTCTGTCTCAAAATGTAAAAAGCTCTAAGCTCCCTGCGTTCAATCCCTACTTGTATCAAACAACAAAGGAAAGAAGAAACACTGCTTTATCTTACTGATCTATTTTTATATAGCAGGAGAATACGAGCAAAAACCACTGAGATTCCATCTGACTCCACAAAGAGCGGCACTATCAAAAAATCAACCAATAACAAATACTGGTGGGGCTCTGAGGAGAAAGGAACCCTTCTCCACTGCTGGAGAGAATGTAGACTGGTGTAACCACTGTGGAAATCAGTGTGGAGATTCCCCAAAAAACTAGGATTACAGGTCCTATTTGACCCTGCCATTTCTTTGCTGGATGTATGCACAAAAGGATTAAAAGTATGAAACCACAGAGATATATGCCCCATCTATGTTTATAGAGACAGAGTTTGTAGTAGCTAAATCTTGGAAACACCCCATATATACATCAAGCAAAGAATGGATAAAGATGTAGTTTTTTATTAAGATGCAGTACTACTCAGCCATAAAGAATAGGGGGCCGGGGAGTTAGCTCAGTGGTTCCAGCACCTGTCTCGCAAGCGCAAGGGCCCGGGTTCGATTCCCCGGTAACCACATAACAATACTGGGTGTGGAGACTCACACCCAGCACCAACCAGTACCACATACCACAGTGCCGGGCGTGGTGGCTCACGCCTGTAATCCCAGCACTCGGGAGGCAGAGGCAGGAGGATTGTAATGTGAGTTTGAGGCTGAGCTCAGGGCCAGCCTGCACCACAAAAAAGCGAGACCCTGTCTCAAAAAACCTAAAAAAAAAAAAAAGAATAATAGAGACATTTATAGATAAATGGATGCACCCTGAAGCCATACTCGTAAGTAAAATAAATAGGACACAGATGTGTAAATTTCTCTAGTATGAGAAACTGATGGTGTAAATGAGGTCCAGATTGTATGACAGCTACTATAAAATAGAAAGAAAATGCTCAAAGGGAAATGGAACTGGGTGGGGGCAGGGGGAAGCAAAGAAGGGAAAGAAAAAATTTGACAGTAAAAAGGAAAAAAAAATACAAAACAAAACAGAAACAAAGCTTATGTACCTGGGAAGTGGAGGGAGGGCAGCGAAATGGGAAAAAAGAAGAATCAAGATAGATCATGTACATTACAACTTCTCAGTGAGGAATGTGATTATAATGCATTCCTAAAGTGTATCAATAAACTCAATCTATTTAAGAAAATTAAATTAGCAAAGAACCAAAAACGACAATCTGCTGCTCAACTAGATTTTGAAGAGAACAACTCTTCTCTAAGTATTCCTTTCCACCATCATTATAAACAAATATCATCATCTAGACACAATTCCCATGATGATGATTTTCCTGAGCAAACTGTTTTTACTACCCATAATTCAGCAAAAACATTACTGGGTCACTGGAGCTTGAAAATAGCCCCAACTCAAACCGACAGATTGTCAGCGATGGCGAGGCATGTGGTGATAGGAATGGATGTGCAACAGTTCACGTTCTTCTGACTATAGAGTAATGCTTCTACTATTTGGAAGACTTTACTAACACTTAAATTACAACTAAATATAATCACACTATTCTACACAATTCACAGAATTCTAACTGCCAACATTCACTTGAATCAATGCAGAAAGTCAGTATGAAAATAACCACCAGTATCCCACACACACCAAAAACACATGAACAACAAAGTTCGATATTTACAATCCCATTAGATGGCTATTCTTAGTTGACCCAAATAAACCAATTTACTGAGTCAATAGAGAGTATGAGGAAACAAAGGCCTCAATGAGAAACGAAGACCTTACATGGATCACAGACAGAGCAAGAACGTCTGCAAAGACACCCTGTTTCAACAGGTCAGACAGCTTTAGGCCTGGAAATTCTTACTGCTGCTATTCAGAATAAAAATATCTAAAGACAGATTGGAAATCTAAATAGTATTCCTAGCGAAGAACCCATATGAGAGTAATAATTGGTCTAGAAGGTGGTCTTTCATTCATTCAGAGTCCTGACAAAGACGCAATAAAGTATAACATTTCTTTTTCAAATATCTAAAACCTAAAGCACAATTTTCTTTTAGTGAGCTGCAATGTATGATGGACAGAGGACTGTTTTATGATGGTAGAGGTGGGGACCATCTAATTCTTACACAAACAAGTGGCTTTCTGGCACCACCATAATGCAACCTCAGTTTCACTAACACCAAAAGCCTCAAGAAGTATCCCACATGGGATACACACATACTCATTCACTGATATGAATACATCCAATCTACCAACACATCTTGCTGCCCCTTTCCTTCACAAAGGTTCTACATTCAAACTCCTTGTGACTCCTACTACTCTCACAGGGTAGAGCCAATACCCCTCGGACTAAAGTCATCCTATGTAGCTCTCTGCTTCCAGTCCTGCCTTCCAAGATCAGCTCCAACAAATAACGCAATCCTTTTGAATCCACAAATGTAATAAGAAAGCTGGCCTGACCCCAAGGCAGACTTGGCCTTTGTCTGGACATATGGGGCTTCCATACCACGCCTCAGAGAAGGGTGATTGTGGAGAAGAGGGGATGACCACACTGGACCTCAGAGAGGGGCTGGCCATACAGTCTCTGGTGGAGTCTAACCCCCCTCCCCCAGTGTGACCTAAAGCACCCAGTTTTGGGTCACAGTTATCAGGGGATCTGAAGACTTGAGTTCAACTGCTGAGCAATTAGCCAAACAGCTCCAAAAGTCCTAACAAATTCAACTGGGGACATGGAACCTCACGGAACTGGCCCTGGTTGGTAATGTCCCATGTGCACCATCACATGCAGATTCTGGGAGAGCAGCTCGGCCAGACTGCATGGCAGAGGAGAACTGAAGATTCAAAACGGAACCGCGCAGGCTCTGCCTCACACTTGGCTTCCTTCAGATGACTCTGATCCGACTCAAAATCCTCCTTACTCCCCTCACTGCTGGGACTCAAATCTAGGACGTCGTGCTTGCTAGGTGAGCACTCCAGCTACAAAAATTATTTAACAAAAATATACAGCTAACAAAAATATTTCCAGCTACAGCCTAACCCCGAATTTAATAAACCATAACCATGAGTATTACAGCTTTCAGTAAGTGCTGAGTTCTTCCAGCAAATGATCACACCCAAAGGCTGTTTGGCAAACTTCTCAAGTGAGGCAGGTAAGGCCAGAAGTAAGGGCAGTCTTGGAGATCACGCTCTCACGACTCCGTCTGGCTAACTCCCTGGTGTGTTTTTGTAGTTTTCTTGGATAGTAAATGATTTCTGAAGTATTGTACATGAATTTTCTCCTTTTCTGTTGGCTGCTCCTCTCCCTATATTCGTGGTAGACTTTACTAAGGTCTACCTTCCCGATATTGAAAAGAAGACAAAAGTACCCTCCTGTCCATCTTCTTTGCTTTCCATTTGCTGCCTCATCATTGTACAGTAGACCACAAGCCTTTAGAGATTGAAAACTGAGTTCTAAAACACTATGATAGTCTCATATATCAGCTACATAAAATTTGTACTCCTCCTGGACGAGACAGAAAAACCAAATACCAAAGGTTTTCCAGGAACACCACCCATTCAAGGTGAATACAATGCACAATCTGGCCAGGAGCCTGGTATCTGTCACCCAAGGGCCCAGTTTGGCCAGTCTTGATACTTCATATGCTCATCTTGTAAGCTTATTTTATTACTCAAAAAGGTTGCAAGCTTGGGTTGGCTATAGTCACCATAGCCTCTCTGCCTTGCTTCAGGCTTACAAATTTTTAATGGTATATTTAATATTTGGACAGATTAAATTCTCTGCCCTACCAGTTAACTGAGAACACCAAGTATTCCAGAGTGGTATGTTGAAAGCTGAGAGGAAAAAACTTTTAATTCAGTATAACCAAAGGCTCTGTAATTTGAGTATTTTAAAATCTCATTTTATTTAGAACACCCTCCCAAGAGAAAAAAAAAAAAGTTTCACAGAAATTGTGTATTACCTTTAAGATAAGGAACCTTCACAGATCTCAGGGCCACACATACACAAATAAAGTTTTAGGCCTCTTAAAGCAGGCTGCTGCACAGACACAGTATTGCCTGGATGACCACAGTAGTGTCAGTGTGGAGCTCACGGAGGCTTGCATTTTGCAGGACACGAGGAAAGCTCATGGCCTCTGCCTTTTGCTCAAGCCCCTACCGGCCCATTTCCCACCCAGCCCACTGTGGTAATGTAAATCTTTATCTCCTCCATGACACAGCATTCCGGCAGGTTCCCCACAGTCCAAAATGGGAGCAGACTCCAGCATGTGGCCTGGGGCGCCCCTGGCACTGACCCCCAAGGGCCCTGCCTGGCTCCCCCACTCTTCTCCAGATCCCACCCACTCCTCACACATCTCTCCCCAGACAGTCTCAGTCTTGAGGGTGGTTAGGCACACATGAGGTGACGGCCAGCCCCCGTGCTTCAGCAGCTTCAACTGTGGGACAACTGCGTCTTTCACAGCCTGGATGCTTGAGCAGGGCACCTGCATCTTGCTTCCTCATTACTATGTCACAGTGCTTTGTATATTTTTGTTAAATGACTGAGTCCGGAAGCATAACATACTGACTCTGGAGGTTTCAAAGTCTATTATCAGTACAAATTATGTATGGCAATCTTAGTGAAGTTTCTTTGCAAAATTATCATAAAAGAAAAATATTTCTTTAAATTGAGAATTGTTTGTAATTATAACACTAAGTGGTTTTTCAACAATAAGACTTCAGTACACAGTTTTTGAGTAACAGTCTGTTTTCACTAAAGGTTTAGAAAAGAAAGAAAATACATGCAAAAGTAATAACTGCCTAATGAAGTTTTATTTTAAATTAATTTCCAAAGTCAATTAATATGCTCACAGGGCTTAAAAGCCATGAACAAAAAAAAGCCTTTTGTTACGCATGGGGTCAAACCTATGTTCAAATGTGGAATATTTTAAAGCAGGAATCAACTTTTTCATAAAGATTCAATCCCTTTATAAAGAGTATCTACCTGGCTAGAAATTAATGACTAACACCGTGATCTCAGTTGAATGAAAAGAGGTCACTGTAAAAACTACTCCCCTTCATGGCACAAGGTTAAAAGTTATTAGGAGGAAGAAAACTAATCCAGGTCTGGATGCACTAGGTGCACAAACGGCTCAATCTGCTTCTGAAGAAGAACCTCCTTAGAGCAAACTAAGCTACACAGAGGCGAGCTCCATTTCCCAGTGCCCTGAGCAAACGTGGTCATGCAGCCTGCAGCCCCAAAGCATAAGGAGCCGCAGAATTTCCCACATTACATGAATTCTGATCCTCTTATACATTTGTTCTACATCCTTAATGACCTCAACCACATTCATCAAGAGCACGGACACTGTCTCTCCTATCACCAAAGACCTTAAATATACTAATAGTAGTAATTAAGTAAGTAGAGTGAATAAGTAATAGCAAGACTAGAATTAGGCCTCAGCTGAACCTATCTACAGGCCAACTTTAAGATTTATGTAAAACTGACAGTTCTAAACACAGCACAAACCAGCAAGGAAACACCAATTAGACCACCCAGTCTGTTGTAATACAACACAGGGAGGCCTACCTCACATCAGATCAACCCTTCCACCTTCTCAGGAAGAGCCTCATAGCAATTAGCTATGTCTCCTCCCTATCTCCGCTGGTGCCTTGCTTTCATCAAACACACCTGTGTCTTTCCCATCTTGGCTGGAGGAAAAACTTCTCTCAGTCCTCATTATCACTTCCAGTCTCTCACTCCCAACCCCCTTCATCCAAACTGGAAACCTGTAATTCTTTACCACCTACTCAACACTTGTATGTACATATATAAGCAGTAAATTATTAAGCCACAAACTAAAGGTGGAAAGTACTTATGTATAATTACTAAACAATCATTTAAACATTTTATACTTTATAAACTGAGAAATTTACTCAATTAACTTTCTACTTCCTGCCTTCTCTCTCTCCAGTTTTCTGTCTAGCTCACTTCCGGGTCCACCTCATACTATGTGCCCAGATCAGAGTCCTCACCAATCACAGACCAAGCGGTGCATTTCTGCGCAGGTTTCTGTGCTTTTATTCCCTCTGTTGAGAATGTGTCTCCACCCTTCTGCTGACTAGTAATTTGTTCGTTCTGCAAGGCCAGAGGTAAGGGGCGTCACTCTGCCACCCTTGAGGCCTCTCACTTGAAATGCAACCAACCCTTAACAGGCTCCCTGATACTTTGCTCAGAGTTCCCCTGGGGCCTACAACATCTCACTTTTTTCCTTTACTGGGCCAGATTCCTGAGGATGGACACTATCTTAATCTAAGTCATAAGAGTTTAAAAATCTACAAAATGTTTAACGTTGTATACAAAGTCTGTCTTAATGTTTCAGGAGAAAAAAGTCTATAGCAGTTATTAACACTTTGCGTGTGACCACACTATTTCTCAAACTAATGCATACTTGCCATTCATTCAATGTGACAGGACAGTGGCAAAGCAGTGTCTCTACAGGGTAAGACAACAAAGTCTGGAGGTCAACCGTAATGCGCCAGGTTTGTTTTCAATGGGCAACTGTATCATGGGAAAGTAAGATGCTGACTAGGGAAAACTGGGCAAACATTTCTGGGCCAGTTTTAACAACTTTTCTGTAAACTTAAAATTATTCCATAGTGAAAAGGTTAGAGTTTCTCTAGACAGAGTTACAAACCTCTAAGATTCTCATTTTCCAAACACCAAAGAACTAGTAGCCCACAGACTAGCTGTCCACTCTCCCACTGTGTCACGTGAACATGTCAGAAGAAGTGTTATACTCAAATCAAGGCAAAAGTCCGAGTCTATTATAATGACACAAGTTATAACATCACAACCTATAACTCAAGAGTTGGCATTTACTTC
>PVIR01000274.1:21993-41737 GCA_004026965.1 Petromus typicus
CTGGCCCTGAGCTCAGACTTAAATCACATCAGCAATCCTCCTGCCTCTGCCTCCCGAGTGCTGGGATTACAGGCGTGAGCCACCACACCCGGCACTGTGGTCTGTGGTACTGGTTGCTGCTGGGCGTGAGTCTCCACACCCAGTATAGGTATGTGGTGACCGGGGATCGAACCCGGGTCCTTGCGCTTGCATCACAGGCGCCGGAACCATTGAGCTAAATCCCTGGCCCCCGGCATTTACTTCTTAATAATGAACCTTCCGAGGGGAACCTTGTGACTTTACATATCTGAACCACCCAACTGGCTCTGTTCAAGAAGCAAAGAGTGAGGAACAAAACATCTACTGAACTTGGCAGAGGAACTCACGCTGGTGGAAAAGAGTACATCATCTTATCGTTTGATGCTCCGCTGCACACTTTTCCCTCGCTAACAACACAGCTCTACAGCACTTCCCTGTGCTGGGCACCGTGGAAGCACAAAATCTCCCTTGTTTTATGAGGAGGTGGGCGGCCTAGTGTTTTCTCATTTAACAGAGCAGGACCTGAGGCAGATGGAACTTACTAAGGCCACAAAACTAATGGAAGGGTTGCAATTCGATTTTATTCTGAATCTTCTCTGGGACCTCTGCCCAGGCCTTCCAGAGGAGTGCAGACATCAAAAAGACCACCAACCCCACCTTTGATCTTGCAGAGCTAGACGTGGAACTTAGAACCCGGATGTGAGTGAAAGTGAGTGTATCAGGGTTGAGCCTGCAGTCCCATTTGAAAGGAGGAGGCGAGCCTGCCTCCCCCAGGCTCTTCCTATTCAGAAAGCCCAATCATCTCACAGACTCAGGCTTCAATTCCAGCGCAGCAGTGAGGTTTAAAAGTGCCTCAAGCAGAGCCCATACTTCTCTGATCCTTTACAAAATCAAACTGCAACTGAGTGTCATAGCAGCCATGCTAGGAATGAGGTCAATTACTCGGGTACTCGCTAGACTTTCTCCTGCTTTCCACCCCTGGGGTTCGGCTCTATTCCCAGCACTCACTCTGAGCTGCAGTTAGCCCTTTCCCCTCGCAGAACTGCCTCTCCATTTATGCTATTCTCAGTCTTCTTCCCTACCGATTCCTGTGGGGAAATGAAAGACAGTAAAGAGGAAAATGAAGTGGAAATTCAGGAGGCTCTTGTTTAAGTCACTGTTTTAAAATGTGTATGGACAAAATATAACACACACACATTCACACACATGAACACAGCACACAGAAACATGCTGTAAGTTTCCTCCCATGAATTTTTAACTATATTTTTTTAAAAAGCATGATCGTTTCTCAGTATCTACTTGTCAGGCATGAAATACCACAAAGAAGGTTAGCTTTGGCCATCTGAGCCTGACTCTTACACCAAATCACCATCTACTTAAGAGATAGGCCATCAGAACTCAAAGACAGGCAAAGGATTCTGGCAACTAGCCACCACTGACCCCAAGAAAGTCAACTTCAGCCTAGGTGAATAGGAAGGCTTTCCTGTGTTTTATTCATAGTTGCCCTGTCCCCTATTGGTGCTGTGGCAGAGCAGGTTCCCTGAATGGCACTCTGGTCCCTGCTCCTAAGTAGGGTAGCACACACTTCTTGCTGAGAAGACCTCAAGCTTTTCCCATTAAGCTCAATGTCAGGCTAGAAACAAGACTGGAGGCCTATAGTTTTTCGATAATCCCCAAAATCTTAGGGAAGGAGAAGACTCTGATTTCCAGAGACACAACACTGTAACTTTCAGACATCTGGCTTTTCCACAACAAAACACAAGGTGTACACAACGAACAGGGAAGTATGATCCACCAAAGAAAAGAAAGTGACGGCCAAAATGACGTTCCTAAGAAGGCCAGACCTAATATAAAGTTACTTAACACAAAAAGACTTTAAAGAGATTTGGTTAAATATCTTCAGTATCAATACGCTTTGAAACTGGGTTGAAGTCAAATATACAGTATGTTGACAAGAAGGTCAATTTATCAAAATACAAGATAAAATGTTCAAGCATAAATATATGGGGAACCCTCAAATAAGACGAGCTGATACAATGAATGGGAAAAACAGAGTATTTGTCAATAGTATCTTCAACATACTCCATTTCAGTAGTGGATAGAATAATTTCACAAAGAGTAAATAAGAAAATAGAGTGTATAGAAAACACGCAGAGTATTCTGTCACACAGCAGCAGATCAGATGTTCTTTTAAAGTATATCTGGAATATTCTTCAGGACTCCATGTTAGTCCATAACACATCTCCATAAATTAAAAAGACCTAACTCACCCAAAGTACATTCTGGGAGCATAATGCAATGAAGCTAGAAATTCACAAAAGAAAATTGGAAAATTCACAAAGACAAAGAAATAAAATACAACATTCTTTAAAGGCCTGCTTTCACCACTGTTGTGCACTAAATGTTGTGGAAGCACTGAGCAGACTCATCAGGCAAAGAGAAATAAAATGCCTATCAACTGGAAGGGAAGAAGTAAAACTCTCTCATACTGCAAATGGGAGGCTCTTATACAAGAAATATCCCTAAGAATTCACAAAATACTAACAATCTATACTAATAAAACATCTAAAAATAGAAATTTAACTAAGGAGGTGAAGATATGTACACTGAAAACAGCAAAATATTACTTCAGGAAATTAAAGACCTACTAAATACGAAGCCATCTTCTATTTACTGTTTGAAAAGCAGTATCATTAACATCACAAAACTACCCAAAGCAATCTACACATTCAGTGCAACCTCTATTAAACTCTAATTTTTGCTGAAACGTAGAAGTTGACCTCCAAATTCATATAGAACTTCAAGAGGCTTTGAACTGTCAAAATAATCCTTGAAAAAAATCAAAAAAGCACTTGCAGGACTCACATGTTCCAATCTCAAAACAAAGGTACAGTGATCACATCAGTGTAGTGTTGATCCAAGGACAGATTGATACAGTTCAATGGGATACAACTGAGTGAGTCGAAAAGTACACCCATACAACTATGGTCAACTGATTTTCAACAAGGATGACAATTCTATTTCACACAGAAAGAAAAGTCCTTTCAGATTGTGATGTCATAGCTGGATTCTACACACAAATAACACTACATGTCATATACAAAAATCAAAATGGATCAACGGCCTAAACACACAGGTAAAAACCATAAAATTTTCATTAGAACACACTGCTGATGGGAACAGAAAACATTGTACCTCCTTTGGGAAACAACATGGTGGTTACCCAGACTTACACAGAATGACCATGTGATTCATCACTCATGCCTAGCAGATACTAACACACAATGTTGAGCACTAGACTCAAGCTTAAAGGGTAGAATCAACCCAAAAGCCCATCAACAGATGATGAATAAACAAAATGCAGCATTATCTACACAATGGTGTATCACTCAATCTTACAAAGGAACTAAGTTATGCCATATGCTACAGCACACACTCAAAATTAAAACGATGCTAAGATAAGCAGGCCAGACACAAAGGAGTAAATAGTATATGATTCTACTTATATGAGATACCTAGAACAGGCAAATTCACAGACACAGAAAACAGAAGTGGGAACAGGGATTCTGTTTGGGATGATGGAAAAATTTTAGGAAGAGACAATGGCAATGGATGGAAAATACTGTGATTGTACTTGATGCCACTAAATCATACATCTAAGAAGGTTAAAATGGTAAAACTTTATGCCTTACATTTTACCACAATAAAAAATATTTAAATGGATAAAATGATGTATGTTAATATATTCTACAAAGACATTTTTAAGAAAAGGAGGCATACATCTTTGTGATCTCTCAAGTAAACAAATCTTTTCTTGAAAACGGGAGCTCGCCACTTGTGGTTGGATCTGGCAAATCAAGTTCCAGGTTAGCAGTTAGTGTCTTGGACTGAACAAATAACAAATGACCATGTGACCTTGCTGTGCTTTGCGGCTCCTTGACCAACTAAGCCCATGCTGGACACGGGGCACACACCAAAAATCTGAGCTATAATGGAAGACTGCAAGTTCCAGACCAGCCTGGTAAAGGTGGAGAAAAACATGAGGAGAGCTGGGCTGCAGCTCAGTGGCACAGTGTTTGCTGGGCATGCAGGAGACCCTGGTTCAACCATCAGCTCTGCCCCTCACCAAAAAGAATTAGCAGAGGATCTAGCAAGTCTACCTCTAAGTATACATCCCAGAGAAGTTAAAACTCACATTCCTCATAAACCCTTGTACAGGTTTTAATAGTGTTACTTGTTAACAGTCAAGCAACAAAAACAAATGAACGTCCCACATTTGTGAAATTAACATATCCATCCAGTGGGTTATTATTCAGCCACGAATATGAATGAAGTACAGACTCATGCTGCACCAAGAGGCTGGTGGAAGGAAGAACAGGTCATGATGTCTCAAGGGTTTCTTCTCTTAAGGTTTAAAACATTCCTCATCAGATTGTGATGATAGCCACACAGCCTTGTGAGGATACAATGTAATCCACACCTCAAGCGCTCAAGCTGAGCTCAGGGCCAGCCTGAACTACAGAGTGAGACCCTGTCTCAAAAAACCTAAATAAATAAATAAATAAATAAGAAGAATTTTGCTGGTAGCTTGGCGTAATGGTGCACACCTGTAATCTCAGCACTCTAGGAGGCGGAGGCTGGAGGATCTCAGGCGTAGGCCCACCTTGGGCAACTTAGTGAGATCCTGTCTCAAAATAAAAAATAGAAAGGATGTAGCTCAGTCAGTGCAAACCTCCAGGTTCACTCTATCTGGTTCTGCCAGTGCTACAATCAAGTACCCAGATGGGCACATACACTAACAAGCACACAGGAAGGCACAGGTAATTCACAAGACATCTAAGGAAAAACAACATCAGCCCAGAACACAATGCCCTCTTCATGGCTAACCAGCAGTCAGAGCTCATGGCAGCTACTCACCATGGCATACACTCGGTGAGCCAGGCACCTGCAGGCTCCTCTGTGGGGTAGGCATGCACTTGCGCCTTCTTACACAGAGCCGCTTGCCAGCGGCAGCTCCGGGCATTATCCACATGCACGCACCTGCCCTGATAGGGCACGCGGCTTACTCTGGCCAGGGTGGTACGGAGATGTGAGGGTAGCGTTCTTCTTCTTTTCTGAACCACAGAGACAGCCTCCAGAAGAATTAGCTTTAAACTGCAAGGCTTTCCTCCTGTTACTGCACAGCTGTCTCCAGATCTACTTGCCTACTCACTAGGAGCAAAACCCACGAAGTACGCCAGCCCCAGAGAAAGGCATCAAGAATACAGCCCTACAGGTGCTCTGGGGAAGCGTTTACTTCAACACAGTGAAGCCCAAAGAGAGACTGAAACCTGCAAGCAGTCTGGCACCAGTGGACACGTCACATGTCATGTATTTAATCAGTCATATCATCTCTTATTCTGGTATTTAACTCATTAACATGTGACAATTTCCATTTATCTGATTTGAGACAAAAATATATGATTTTGAAACAGCCCAAAGACAGTATGGCATTTTAAAAGCATGATTCTGGAACAGGACCAGCCAAACTGGAACCTCTTACTAGGCTGTGTGACAGTGGAGAGCTGCTTACTTCTCTGTGCTTTGGGCCCCATCCGTAAACAGGACAAAAGGACGTACTTCCCAGGGCTAACAGGGGTCGGTGCAGAAGTGACACAGGCAAGGCAGCTGCTGCTGTTGCTCCAAGGGCACCTGGACAATGAACCCAAAAGCTGTCTCCACCCTCACCAGGTCCTCTGTGCCACCACTACCTCAAGGGGATGAGTGTGTGCCACTAATATGTCACTCCAAACTGATGGACTCTGCTCACAATCACTGAATGTTGAGCTCTTTTGACAGGGCATTAAAAAAAAAGAATGGATGAAAGAAAGAAAATAAGGAAAAATAAGGGAGAGAGAAAGAGAAAATGACCACTGGGTCTCACAGCTTCCGGGGGACAAGGGGAAGGGCTACATTTACTCTCCTGCTATCAGTACTTTTGTCTGACTTGCTGACCAAACCATACAATTCCTTTGTTTAAAAGTGCTGTTGCAATAAACATAATGAAAAACATTTCTCCAAAGTAAAACTGCAACTGGCCAGGAACAGCTGACAGCGTGTTTCTGTCCCACGTCCCATGCAGCTCACGTGCTTGCTACAGCTCTGCTGGAGCAAAATGACTACAGCTGTCAATTATCGCCTCTGTGAATGAGAAATGAGGAGGGACCTCACACTGCACCAGGCGCACACGTGGAGACTCCAACACTTCCTCGCCAGAAGTAAGGCACTCGCTCCTCTCGCTTCCAGATGGCGAGCGACACTCCAACAAAACCCACATATCCAAAACAAGTGTAGCAATGTTTATTGTACATCCTTTTCCAAAGCAGCTGCTCCAGACAGTGCGCGCGCACAGCAATAAGGAAATCAGAGTGTATGTCCAACTAATGAAATCTTTTACGAGCAGAGCACTACGCAGACTCCCGAACTGGTAGCTGCCTGCCAGCTGCTGCCTAAGTACTATTTTCCAACATCTTCTGAAGGCTAGTAGTTACTCCAATAGATTTTTAAAAGAAAATGAATGCAAAATATTGTAATTATTAGAAGATTATTATAATTAGGCATTCTGTTCTTTCCTTTCATGTAAGGAACAAAGTGGCTGTGACTGTTGCAAAGAACACAAAGTGCTTTCCTTGGGTCTCTCTTGAGGTGACACTGGCTTAGGGCAGAGACCGGACCTAAGTGGGCCTCCAGGTTCAGTTGTCACCTCCCATTTCCACATGATTTCATACCACAGCCTCCAGAGCACTTAAGAGAAAGGACAATCAAATGTTCCTTCTGCACAGCACAACACCAAGCCCCAAGTCCGCTGCGCTTTAGGACCTCCCCTTCTCTGAGACAAGGATAAAGAAACAAAGAACTTGTTCCCAACATCCTCTCCTCGGCTTCTCCTGGTAAGTGTTCGTCTTTCTGCTGACAGCACACAGGACACAGGACACCTTGGAGCCGTCTTTCCTACAGCTGCAGACTTGTAAAACCAGGTCAAGAGTGCAAGTTTGAAACCTCAAACTCTCAGAAACAAAAATAGATGGAGAGACAGTGATTTGCACGGAAAGTGACAGATGAGTGCCAATCTGGCCCCAGAACGAGAAGTCTGCACTGCACACTGCTCAGCAATCGGCAAATCACAGACCTCCAAATTCATTTAACTTCTGGACTGAATGTTCCCAAACTGATGCTAACATCACTTCCCTGCACTCAGCAACTTCTAAGCATTTTTCCCAGTAAGTTATCTGATTTAAAAAAACTGGACAGTCTCACAACTAGAACACATCAGGAAATTAGCTAATCCAAATACCAACCTCAGCTTAAAGTCTTTGTTTTGATCTTTATACCCATTTTAAGATTAGTAATTAGTACCATCATTTCTAAGTTACAGACTCATGGACTATCCCAGCAAATAACCAGCCTGTTGTGTTAATAACTATGCTGAGAAGGCAATCCCGCCACAGGAAACTTAGCATGATACTGATACTTGCAAGGGAAAAAATGGTTTGAAGTTCACTGGTAAACTGGTGTTTTTATTAAAACATCCCTTTTATTACAAAATGTATATACTTTTAAGAATTGCATTAAGCCAAATTTTTAATCAAATTCCATCCAAAACATTTAATCTACTATCCCACAGTACTCTCTGCTCCCCAGATCCCAGGACTTCTCTCGCACCTGGAGGAGAACTGAAGGTGTGGTCAGCAGATGCACTGGGACACAGGGACCCGGAGCCTCATAAAGCTAGAGGGCCTTTCCTACAGAGCCCCACAGAGTGTCTGGGTCAGGGCAAAGCCTCCTCTGGCGGCCTTCCTGGTGACTATTTTTAGGAAGATGAGCTCTGGGCAAAGTCTGGCAACCCTGGCAGCAAGATGTTCCTGCTGGCAGAGCGGCAGAGTCCAGCTGCGCTGATGACAGCCACTTGAGTGTCGCCAACACTGAGAAGACAGAGAGGATGGAGGCAATGCCCACACAAGCCCCAAGCCTGGCAGACAGAGACCTCGCACTAAAGGTAGGGAAACTAAGCTCTGAAAATGTAGTGTATCATTCCAAATCCTGAGCCCTTGGCGCATGGTGAGAACATGTCATCTGTAGGGTCAAAGTGAAGCCCAGTGAAGCCCACGGCCTTCACTCAGTGCACATGTGGTCAGCAACTGGACAACCACATGGACTTCTCCCTGCTTCTCCTACAGACTGGTTTCTTTCATAACCTGCATAACAGCAGGTTTTCATAAACACAGACTATTTACTTGAAGGGTTATATATACCTAAGTTTGAAGAATACAAACTATCTTCACTTTTTAGTCAGACTGATATTGGGTCAACTTTAAAAGTGTTTCAAAGCCAGATGGGATGGCATACAATTGTAAACCTAGCACTCTAGGATGCTGAAGCAGAGAGGATCTCGAGTTCAAGCCCAGGCTGGGAAATTTAGCAAGATTCTATCTCAAAATGAAAATTAAAAATAGGCCTGAGGATACAGTTCAGTGCAAAGGCCCTGGGTTCAATGCCCAGTATTGCCAAAAAAGAAAGTTTCCCAACCTGTGATGCTACAGAACATAAGCGTTATGGGTTGAACAGTGTCTCAAAAAAAGTACAGCCAAGACTTAACTCCCTTATTCAGAAGGAAGTATAAGAGGTTAAGCTGACGTCATAATGCAATAGGGCCCTTAATCCAATGACTGGTTTCCTCAGAAGAGAAGGGAAGTCTGGACCCAAACACAAGCAAGACATCAGTGACAACAGGGGGGCAAAATGAGGTTGTGACACTTCAAGTTCCAAGCTGGAGAAAAGCTACAGTGTACACCTGGCATGCAAATGACAAGTGCCTTCTAAGAAGGCATGGATTATTGTTTTCTATCAGATAACATCAAACTTTAGGCATCATATATTAAAAGACAGATTACAATCAACCTCCACCTATACTCAATTCATCTGATATTGCAAAGGCAAGACTCTGAAACCATGTGCGCCACCCAGATGTGCAACCTTGAAGGCTGACTGCAGCTCTACCTGAGGTGCCATCAGACACGAGTTTTCAGCATGTGTGTGTACACATGCATGTTTATTTGTACTTGCATACAGCACTGGTTCTCCTGCCTCAGGGCCTGACCTTTACCTCAAGCCCGACCCTGTCTCACCTGTAGAGCCTCCCTTCACTCCCACTGCACAGCGAGTTTACCTCAGACCTCAACACCCTCCAGCTGTTCAGTGCATCTGGCTGGGCTGCCCCGTGTCAACACAGAGCAATGTTTTAATGCCATGTTTTCTCATTCACTGCAATAGATAATGCATCCTACAATATATAAGTCACACTGCAGGAAACAGAAATGAGTCAGACACAGAGTCCACCATTACGGAGTTCAGCAAAGGAAAGAGGAATAGATTATAAATAAGATAAAAATAAATGAAGTGCTGGACTGGGGGTGCAGTCCAGTGGCACAGATTGTGCACAGCAAGCATCAGGGCCTGGGTTTGATCCCAGCATCATACAACGGAAAGAAAAGGACTAAGGCTAAGAGTACTTTGCTCGGAATGTTCGAAGTCAAAGTGATTATGTGGCTGCAAAGGCCAGGACCAGCCTCTACGGAGTGGGTAACAATTAAAAGAAGTACTAAATACTTTTGGGATTTGAACAAAGGGCAGTGGAAAGTACTCTCAGGCCAGGGTTTCCGGTCCTCGCCCTTGGGAGTGTCTGGAGAGGACCCTTGGGTTTCCAAGCCTGTCCTGTGCACTGCAGGATGTTTAGACACATCTCTGGCCTCTCCCAAATGCCAACATCACTCTTGCAGCTGTGAAAACCAGCTAGTCCTGGATACTACTACACATACTGGTGGGCAGGTGGGTGGGAAGCTGGGGAAGAAGTCAGACCACTGACAGTGGGAGTCAGGAGAGCTATAATACCAATGCACTATGAGCCACATTAGATGGCTTCTGGAGCCATGTGGCTTCCAAACTTGTGATGTGTGAGTATGAGTGCGTTCAGTGATCCGGCAGTGACAAGTTCGGAGCACTACTGTCAAGGCAGCTGCTGTTGTAGATGTGAATGGCTGGATACTGTCCTGGGTAAGAGGGTTTTACAGGGCATAGCTACATTATTCATTCTCCACACTTTCTTCAGTAACTAAAGGGAGTTGAAGTTTTGTGGGTCGATAGCTTGTCCTTCAAACTTCTTTTTGAAAAGCTTATGTAACACATTTTTAGACTTTCTTGGTCCTAGGCAATGTTTTTACTTCAGGACATGCTACATCTACACTTGGAGAATTTACTTTGAGCACATAAGGCACTCTGGAAAAGCCGTTACAGTAAAGGAAGAAAGTGGCCAGGAAGAGCCTCATCACTTGAGTCCAATGCCATCGGCTGGGCAGAAGCGGCCATCACCTCTAACTGCTATGTACGCACCAAGCATCACTCCGAGTCCGTATGTGCTACTCTTAATTTTCTAAACAACCCTCAGGGGAGCCATATTCTCTCCCCGAAAGCTGTCCCCATCACATCTGAGTAAGCATCACCTACACCTGAGAAAACTGAGGAACAGGCAGGTTGGGAACTCCCCCGCACTCACTGAGCCACAGCAGGGCGTGGGCTCCAGGAGCGAGGACTGACTCCCGATCTCCGGCCTTCATTACCAGGAGGTGGAGAGCATCACACCAAAGGCCACACAGCCCACACTACCAGTGGTGCAGAGCCACCCAGCAGCAAGACACAAATTATGGCTCCATTGTGAAGGTGTTATTAACAATGGAACTGTCTTTTTCACACCTGTCATTTGGGCTATACCTCCAGAGCATTAGCGCTGGGGTAATATTTTACCTGACAATGTTCATAATGTGTTGAGGAAGTAGGAAGGATCAATTTAATAATATGTTTAAGCTGGATATAGTGGTACATGTCTATAATCCCAGCACTCAGAAGGCTGAGGCAGGAGGATCACCTTAAGTTTGAGACCAACTGGGCTATACAGTGAGTCAAGGCCAGCCTGGACTTCACAGAGAGACCCTGTCTCCAAAATATAAAAAAGAACTAATTTAGGTGACACAAAGGAGACTGGTTCCAGATGGGTTAGCACAGCGGAAAGAGCTACACCTTCAGCTACTGGGATGGCCACCAGGGCACAGCCAGTACCACTTTTACTTTTAAACTGGCAACAGTATCAGACATGGAGAAGAAAACAATTGTGTTTGGTCATCTGCCTGTGTATTTAACTTGTGAGTATGGCTAAGAAGAAATGAAATATTTTTTAAATTGTGGTAAATACATATAATAAAATCTGGCACCTTAACCATTTTAAACTGTGCAGTTCGGTGGCATTAAGCACATGCATATTGTTGTACCATTTCCAGAACTCTTTTATTTTATGAAACTGAAACTCTATACTTATTAAAAATAGCTCATTCCTCCCTTCCCCCAGCCCTTGGCAACCACCACTGTACTTTGTGTCTCTGAATACAATTATTCAAGAACCTCAGGTAAGTAGAATCATAGTTATATCCTTCTGCAACTGACCCATCTCAATTAGTGTAATATCCTTGTTGTAGTCACTTTCTCATTGCTGGGACAAAATATCCGACACCTGCAATATGAAGGTTTCAGTCTACAGGCCCTACAGCAGAAAGGATGTGGCAGAGGAGAAGAGGGGAAGGACGTTCACATCACGTGGTCCGGATGCACAGAGCAGGGAGGAGCTGGGGGGAGCCATGTCCTCCCGGGCCCACGCAGTGAGACGCATCTTCACCATGTCCACCCTCTACTAGCACATCATCAGTGCAACAATCCAATAATGTGGACGGTGCCCCATGATCCAATCACATGAACAGATGAGACTTTGGGGGGGGGGTGACCCTAGTTCCAAGCTGTAACAATCCACAAAATTCATCCATGCAGTAACATGTGTCAGAATCCCACTCCTTTCTGAGGCTGAGTAACATCCCAGTGTTTGTAGACCGTATTTTGTGTATACATTCACCCACAGGACATTTGGATTGCTTCTACCTTTTAGCCACCAGGATTACTGCTGCTGGGAATATGAATCTACAAGTATCTCTGGGACCCTGCTTTCCCATCCTGTGGGTATATACCCAGAAGCAACATTACTGAATCATATGGTAATTCCATATTTAATTTTCTAAGGAGTCATTATACTGTTTACCACAGCAGCTGCAGCCTACAACATGCCCACCAGTACAGCACAAAGTTTCAATTTTTCCATGGATTTATCAACACCTGTTATTTTCTGGTGTTTGGATAGCAACCATCTTTGGATTGAGATGTCACTTGTTCCTTTTTTAAAAATTACTACTCAAGTCTATGGGTTCATGTGTGCATGCTAATCAAGATTACTACAATATGAAGTGAAACAGTTTGTTTTTAACTGGGTCTTGGGAAGAGGTCCTTCCACTGTAAGGCCACAACATTAGGTATTTGGAGAGAACACCCCAAGGCTTGTGAACTGAAAATGCTCACAAATAAGACTTCAAATACAGTGTAAAGATGACAACAGATTTGCAGCAGTATTAAGCTTTGGAAGCGACATGTATAATAGCATTTACTTTGAGCGAGCTCAAAAAAACCCAATCCATGGCTTTATACAATACCAAAGAATCAAGATTGATTGTAGTCCGGGAATGATATCCCCTGGCTACCAGATAGAACAGTGTGTGGGAGAGGGTGAGCTGGTACAGAGTAAATCAGTATGAAAATAAAGTCTGTACTAGTAAGATCAGTTAGGCAGCAAGTTACCTCACACAGTATGTATTAGACCTCTCCCACCATGAAGTCTGTTAAAGGTCTCAGTGTAGTTTTTAGTTCTCCTTATATACTATTTGTGGTTTAATTTCTAAGATGGTCTGACTTACTAGCTACATAGGTCATACCTTTTGGCTGTTAAAGAAGAAACAAAAATCTCTACTCTGCTTCCCTGGCAGTCTTGACTGGCAGTATTACGGAAAGAGCCTTAGTTATTAAATACCCTCTAAATAAGTACATATATTTATTAATTTCATGTATTAGTAACCTACTTTCTAAACATCAATTAAGAATTCCAGCAAATGTAATCTAATACTTGGAATTAACAGAACAGGTATTTTAAAACAGCTATGTAAAACCTGATATGAGAATGGCATGTCTCATTTTTTAAATTTGTACAACAACTTATAAAACATACTGGTATGTTCTGCTGAATACTTTAGGCTCCGTTTTTTAAACAGTCAAAATTTACCTTTATATGGAATTTTTAGACAGTCTTAATCCATTCTCAAGGTTACTAACCCAAATCAAATGAATTCAATGTTTTAGTTTATAAAACTTTAGTGTAAATGTAGGTACAACTTTGCGTATTTTTTAGGGAACATACTCAGTAGTCTGTATACTTACCACAGAAAAAACATGGAGTCACTTTTAGGAGTCCAGCCAGTGATGGGGAAGAGAATTTCCAACAAATGTTCTACATACGGAATACGTTTTTACCAGATACATTAACTGCGGTCATGAGTCAAGACCCTAGGCTTTCCTAAACCAGATGTGCCTGTTTTAAAACTCAAACCATTGACAGGTCTCAGGCAGAAGCCATAATACTTTTTATTTAGTCTATAAAGGTCATGTTTGGCCTCAATAAAATTTCATCTGAAAAAATTATTTAAAAGTCCTGTGCAGGCCTGGGATTTAGCACTGTGCAGAACCTACACGTGCCTAGTCTTCACAGGGCCTGGCTTTCAATCACCACCACTGCCAAATCATTCAAAAATAAATGTTAAATCTTCTAGCTGTGTTGTTTCAATGTATTTTATCACATTTAGTATGATTTGCACTTCAAATCATTAATTTGGCTATTACTTTTAAAGCTACCGAAACTGCTACCTAGTTTCGCCGGTCCCATGATAGAGCAGTCTGTTCTTGTATGACCCTCAAGCTAAGAGCAGTTTTTACATTTTTTTAGAGGGAACTATGCCTTATATGGCCTCCAGATCCTTAAATACTTCTTTACACAGAAAGCTTATTAACCCCTGAATTAAAATAGAAATCAGTGTTAAACCATTTTAAACTCTTCAGTATCATTTTACATACATATGTACACACACACACACACACACACACACACACACACACACACACACACAGACCTGCCCTCCACAATCTGGACAGTACCTGGTCTAAAGCACAGAATTATTTCCCTCCTCTTCTCTAGCCACTTAACCACAACTTTACCTCTCAGGGAGGTAAAGCTGTCGCCCATGCAGGTCGCATTTGCCAGCTACCCTTAACCTAGATGTGGTCACCTGCTGAGGTGCTGACCCTAGCCTGGGAGTGGCAGTGCTGGTGCAAGTTCAAGGGACGTCACCTTCCCCACAGTCCTCTCTCTGTCTGGATGCTAAGGGTGCTGAGCCTTGGGGAGGCCAGAGCCACCACCTGCCAGGCCGCTGCAGACTACACGACGACTGTGAAGCCACGGCCCGGACGTGGGCACAGCCACCCAGGAAGCAAACTCTAATGATCACTAACACTCTCAGATCTGCTGCCCTTCCTGATCAACTAACTTCTACTGAGTTTGGAAGTCCTCCCAATCATCCTTCAAAAAAAGAAAAGAAAAACTATGAAAACAGATTGTTTATATTGCACAAAGCTGTCTGTTTATTCTACCCATCAGTCTTTTCCTTGACAACTGGCTACTGTTGCTCTTTTTTGTTTACTGCATGCTGAGAGGAACTTTAATTTAAATCTCACTACAACCACACTTCTAGTGAGGGCAAACTTCCAATCATCCCTACTCCTTCCATGCTGGTCAAGTGCCACCACGGTGCTGAGAGCCCCTCAAAGGGCACTCCAGCACCAAGGGACAGACGCAGGGGTGTCAGAGGACTAAGAGAGTCCTTCTTCACTTCTTTATTTACCCAGGGACCAACAAAGCATAGAAAAGTAACAAATTTCACTTAACCGGAAACACTAGAGTCCACAAATCCTACAGGCCCATACCAATTCTCTATTTTTCCACATTTAAGATGTAGCTGCTTTTCTCTTCTGCTTCATTTTGACAATTTCTGTTTAATCTGCAAACTGAGTAATGAGTCCTTTTTGTAGTCCTTCTTTTCTTTCTCTCCAAATGTATACCAACCACAACCACCTGAGATGCTTCAATTTTAAACACATCATTTCTTTTTTGGAAGACACAATTTCTACTTTCAGAATAAGCTCTAAGAAAAACTGCCTTACAGAAAGCAAAATGGCAGCATCTTAATACACACAAGGCCATTTACAACCACTGAGTTGCCTATTTAAGCAAAATGACAAATTAGTAATTTCCCTTGTTTCGATCCTGAGCCACAGGTCAGCAGGGCACAAGCCACTCTGCCCTGTGCCTGCCACTCAGCTCCCACCGCCTCCCCTGGACTCCGACCCCACGTTTCCCAGCTCTGGGGTCCTGGATCTTCTCTCCATGAGCGCAGTACTCTCCTGAGTAAAGCTGCTACGCTGAAATGTGCAGACTTGAGGTGTGCTTGCCGGGCACTGCACTAACAGCTCCTGGCCTCGAGCCCTGCAGGACGCCTCCCCTGCCCTCCTCCGGCTATTTTCCCTGGGAATCTCTCAAGCAAAATGTAGTCAAGTAATCGTTCTTCTCTGTTCCCTTCACTCTTGTCTCTAATGACACTCATTTAACACCCATCAGGTCACTTCCCCCCTTTCATCCACCAGGCTTTTTTAGGAGTCCTAGTCGTGGCACCAATTTCAACAAATATAATGTTTCTGAAAATCTGAGACATGAAATACACTCTAAACTGAGTATCAATTTTCTTGGCACAATAAAATCCTCTAACCTGGCATTTCTAAGCACAAAAAGTGATCATTCACATCTGTAATAATGACTTCAAATACTCTAAACTTTAAAGAAGCTCCTAAATCACAGAAATATACAATTACAACTCATAGATTTTGAATGTTCAGTGTCTTCACAATATCTAAATTTTAGGCACAGTATATGGCAACAGCACTTATCTGATTATGACATATTTTCACCAATCCATTCCAGCTTAAGTAAGATCCGGTCAAAGAACATCTCAACACTGATGTTCTATTAACATAATCTGCAGGTCTTCATTGGTACATCCCACTCCTCTCAGTCTCATCAGCCAAGAACTTAAGTTCACAAAATTATCCCGAGGGAGTCTCTCATAGGGACCCCTTGTACTTCCCAACTTCTCGTCAGACTGCACAGCCGCAGCTCTCACCCTGTCACGCACTGCTTGGAGAACTTTCTGAAATCCTCAACTCTTACAACACATAGAATGGGTAGGGGATTTAGCTCAGTTGCACCACACCTGCCTCACAAGTGCAAGATCCTGAGTTCAATTCCCAGTATCCCCCCCCCAAAAGGAGAATATTAAAACACATAGATCCTCAGACCACCCCCCCACCAACTCCTGGGCTGTAACCATGGATGGTGAACCCAAATGTCTGATTCCTATGTTCTGCCAAAGTCTAGAAATGGGCACCTCGTGATCTTGAGGGCAGCACTGCTGCCTGCAGAGTTTCCAACAGGTCACAGAGAATCAAACCCTCACTGCCCCATGGACACAGAGCTACAGGGCTAGGTGGTACCAAGTGGCACAGGAGGAAAGGTGTGTACACACTGAGAAAGGGTCATGAGCAGAGTGCTGAAGGTAATGCCCTGAAGACAGAGGTCCGGGGTACCCTCAACCGTGAGTCACCTACCAGTGACCACCGACTATAAGACATGGAAGGAAGCCCCTATCTCCATGGGTTTAGTGCATTAGAAATGAAGGGTCTCATACAATCTCAGGACACCAGTCCTGCAGATTCATCAAGTCAAGACAGAGGTCTGGCGGTGAAGTGAGGCCATCCCACCTGCCCAGCTCTGCCGCCGGGCTTCCATGCAGTAGGACCGGCCTCCTGGTGGAGGGCGGCCCTGTTTCACCACGGCTGAGATCTGGCTTCCTCACTTTCCTCCACCAGTTATAAACAACACAGGTCTCTCTGGGCCAATTCTTCATCTGTAAAAATGGGCATGAAAACCTTGCAAAAATCAAAGAGGCAAATACAGATATGAAAACAGAAACATTCGATCTATATCTGTATCTTATTAATTTCTCTATTCCTCCTCCACTCTAATTTTCATCACCATATGACATGCCACATCTGTTCCTATCAATGCTCACTTCAATTTAATGTAGGGATCACATGTACACACTCTCCGCCTGACTCTACCCAGGCTGTGGGGAATCATGGGGCATGCTGTATATATCTTTACTCAAGACTGGCACGACGGGGGCCGGGGATATAGCTCAGTGGTTCCGGCGCCTGTCTTGCAAGTGCAAGGACCCGGGTTTGATCCCGGGTAACCACATACCATACTGGGTGTGGAGACTCATGCCCAGCAGCAACCAGTACCACATACCACAGTGCCAGGCGTGGTGGCTCACGCCTGTGATCCCAGCACTCGGGAGGCAGAGGCAGGAGGATTGCTGTGATGTGAGTTGGAGGCTGAGCTCAGGGCCAGCCTGAACCACAAAGCGAGACCCTGTCTCAAAAAAAACCTTAAAAAAAAAAAAAAGACTGGCACGACGGTTATACTTGCTGACTGCTCACTGACGGTACATCACCAGTGCCTAGAGTCAAAGTCAGCTTTAGGACAGGCTGCTTCAGTTTGGTACTGAAACTGTTGGTCCTAACTCCAGTTCAGTAAGTGGCTACCACACCTCAGAGGTTACAATCAACAGGGAGCTTGCAATGCCCCTCCCCAACAAAGTAACCACTGATTCTAGCAAGGAATCACGAAAACTATACAGCAAAAAGCTGTTAGGAAACAAGACAGTGATACTTTCCAATGCATGGTCTGTGGGTTACTAGTCCTCCCTTGTCCAGGGGTGACACAATCAGAGACTCCCAGTGGATATCTGAAACCTCAGATAGCACCATCTCTACGATACGTATCTATGAGAAAGTTTATACGTGAAGTATAATAAGAGATCAGCAGCAACTAGTAAAACTATAAAAATATATTCTAAGTTATTAGAACGTATTAATTCCATCTGGAATATGCCATTTAGTATTTTGGGGCCATTATTGAACACAACTAAAACCAAGTAAAACTCTAGACTGAGGTGAGGGAAACTTTGCTAATCACAAAGAGACAAATGGGCTTTATATGGAGAAGTCTGGTGGCCATAAGCTTAACACAGAGAAAACTCAGAGCCATTAGCAACCAGGACAAACCAGGTGTGGAGTGCCTAGTGATCTGAGGAAACATTACCTGGGACAGAACAGAGAGCCCGAGCACAGCCAATGGCCACAATCAGTTAGTGGCAACTACAAAATAGCAAAAATAAGAGGGCAAAAGTCACCTGCAGGAGACAAAGGACAGACAAAGAAAGTGGCCTGAACACTACAAAACAAGTCATCGACATGAGACAAAAAGTCCCTGTGCTCAAGTTAATGTATGAATTTTTACTAAACTCATTTTGAGGGGGAGAAAGAAACTAAAAGACACTGTTAGAGGTAACGGGAAACACAAAGCAGTTATTAGATGACTTAGTGGAACCAATCGTGGTGGTACTGTCAACTTCTCTGGTGGCTACTGGTAACTGCAAAGACAAAGGATATTTTACAGGGAAAGCAGAGAGGGTACCAACTTCTCTGGTGGCTACTGGTACTGCAAAGACAAGGGATACTTTACAGGGAAAGCAGTCAGAGAGGCACAACTGTGACAGTGACACACAGCACCCATCGCTGCAGGGAGTAGCGGCAGGTGTGCTCCACAGCTCTCCCACCTGCCCCCGGGCTTGGACATCCACACACAGACACAACAGAGACCCTTCCCCAGCCAACGCCCTGCTCACAGTCTGACTCCTCAGTCCGGTGAGGCTGTGGGTATGGGGCAGCAGTCTGGTGGTTAGCCTGATACAGTAGAAAGGAACTCATCGGGAGCCTGTCCTGGGCTCGCCCTGCCCTCTATTTCACGGCAGCTTCCCAAGCTGTGGTGTTTGTTTCCTCACCTCTGCTACCTTTCTTCACCTTCCAGTACATTTAGAATGGATTTGGGGGGAGCAGGAACCACTGGTGACAGCTTCCAGCTCCAGAACCCATGACTCTGAGTATGCATGGCCAGGGCCAAAATGATTACCAACTCCACCTCCCTCCCAGGGGCGCTGTCCAGGAACCACATTCTGAAGCCTAAGGATTCAAATTTCTTCCTAGAAATGAGTGATAAGCATTCTGTGCTCTATAAACTGATGACCAAGATAACACAGAAAGTGGTTTCATGTATTTTTTTATTTTTGAGAGAGGTCTCACTTTTGTAGTTCAGGCTGACCCTGAGCTCAGCCTTGAACTCATGGCAATCCTCCTGCCGCTGCCTCCCACGTTCTGGGATTACAGGCGTGAGTCACCATGTCCTGCACTGTGGTATGTGGTGTTGATTGCAAGTGGGTGTGAGTCTCCACACCTGGCACTGCTCCGTGTGCTCACCGAGTGAAATCAGGCCCTTCCTTGCTCTTGCAAGGCAGGCACCGGAACCACTGAGCTAAATCCTTGGCCCACCATGTATTTTTTCTAAAGGATAACAATATGGCACTTGGAAAGCTGAAAGAGGATCACTGTGAGTTCAAGGCCAGCCTGAACTACATAGTGAGATCTTAGAGAGAGAGAGAGAGAATATTATACTCAAAGCAACAGTTATTTTAAAATTGTTTTGAGA